>PVJA010013330.1:0-49801 GCA_004027025.1 Myocastor coypus | reverse complement strand
TCCTCTTGCTCTTTCTCCTCCTCTTCCTCTTCCTCTTCCTCTTCCTCTTCCTCTTCCTCTTCCTCTTCCTCTTCCTCTTCCTCTTCCTCTTCCTCTTCCTCTTCTTCTTCTTCTTCTTCTTCTTCTTCTTCTTCTTCTTCTTCTTCTTCTTCTTCTTCTTCTTCTTCTTCTTCTTCTTCTTCTTCTTCTTCTTCTTCTTTCTTCTTTGGCACTGGGGATCAAACAAAGGCCAAGCAGGCATTTATGCCACTGAACTATCTCCATATTGCCCATACTTTCAATAAAACTCTTAATTCTATTCTATTGTCAATTTGTCTTTGGTACTTTTTTATGAATTCTAATTCCTTGCTAAACAGATCATTTGTGTTTTGTAACATTTTGCTTAGTGGAGATAGCTTTTTATCAATGTCTTCTGTAAATTCCCAGATCATTCTGTTTATTAAGGTCATTATTTGTTTAGTTATATTTTTTTTCAGTTTACCAAACACCTTTTAGATTTTTTAAATACCCTCCTCTATCCTTTCAAATACTTCACCTCTGTGTCTTTTGAATACTTTCCCCTAAATGCTACATAGGAAAGTTGGGATTTTTAAGGGAAATTATGTTGTCATGTTTCCTTGTGTTTCTATTGGGCTTTTGTCTGCTTGTTTGTTTTGTTTTTGTGCTGAGTTTTGTAGAATGACTATATAGTGGAAGACTTCATGGCTAATATGAAGATCCCTTTAGTCAGTGCCTGCTTTCAGTGATGCACTGTAGGTCTGCTTTGTCTCAAGATCCAACCACGTTTATGTATGTATGTATGTATGTATGTATGTATGTATTTATTTATTGTGGGACTGGGGTTCAAACTCACGACATTGCACTTGCCAGGCAGGCACTTGTGCCACAGAGCTATTTCTCCAGCCCCCAAGCCACCTCTATTTATTAGGGAAGGGACACTGCAAAGTGTTTGGTCCAGCAGCAAGGACACAAATACAATCCAGATATTGGCTTTGACAAAACAACTTAGTAGCAACAACTAATGTACCTTGACAATGGCGACAACAGGAACAGTACCAAAGACCAACTGGATACTCACATGCCCTAAAAATCACTAATGTACCATCATCCTTAACCAGAGGAAAGAAATCTACAATTATGGTATAAACTTTAAAACAAACCACGTATTGATATATAGTCGATATCTAAGTTCTCAACCACACCCCCCAACAAAGGTTAATTTTTTTTTTCTCTTCTTGAGACAGGGTCTCGCTATGCAGTTGAGGCTTGCCTTCAGCTCACTTTTGTAGCCCAGTCTGGACTCAAACTTGCACCAATCCTCCTGCCTCAGCTTCCCGAGTGCTGGGATTACAGGCATGAGCCACCACACCCGGCTACAAAGGTTAATTGTTACACAAGTAATAGTAAAGGGAGTGGGGACAAGAAAATGAAGAAAAATTTAAAAATTAGTCAGTGGAAGAGCAGAAAGAGGAAAAAAGTGAGATAAAGGGATCCTGTTGAAGAATAGAAGGGAATTAATAGTATTAGATAAAAGTAACAGAAAAAAATGTAGGAGAAAAAAAATAAAGATCAAAAAATAAGCATGAAAAAATTAAAAAGAGAAAGAAAAACACCCTGCCCTCCTCCCCCTCCAAAGAAGAAAGAAAAAATTAGTAAAAAAAAAATTAAAAATTTATGTCTTTTTGAATGAGTGATTTCTTTCCAGAAGCTTCAGCCTTGGAATCCAGCAGTCTTGTTTTTACCACATAGCTGTACAGCCTCAGGGATTGTGATACAGCTGCCTCCTCAAGAGGCCCTTCTATCCGTATACCCCAGACTGTGGGAACCACTCAAGTCAAAGCATAACCCTACTCACATGGGTAGATAGGACAAACAAACATCATGGTCTCTGCAGGATATGCGATGCTGGTCACGAGTACAGACAGAGTGCTGAACTTAATGCCAACACTTTCAGATCCAGCTACCTCTGAAAGCCACACTTGGTGGGCCTGCTTTCGTGCCAGAGGCTGGGCCCTGTGTCCTTCTTGGCCTGAGCTTAGACTTCTGAGGGTATATATGCTGAGGCTGTTCCCTCTCTGTGGCTGTCTCCTGTAGCTATCTCTCACCCAGTCGTAGTGGAAGGATGACACTAGAAACCCTGAAATGGAGTTGCTTTATATTTGTTCAATGGCTCACTTTAAAACACTTTAGCCCCTTCCCAAAATGGCACCCCATTAAGCACTATTTGGAAATATGGTGGGCGTTGCACTGGGTTTCTTTTTTCCAATCTAACCTGCCATAAAAGAGTCATTTTAGGGGTTAAGAAAAATTCATTCCATCTTTGTAGTTTACACTAGCTGTAGGCTTTTCCTGGGTTTAGAATTGTTGTCCCAACTCATTTCTCCTTAGAGTTGTCAGCTGTCTGGAGCTTACCTGCCCTCCCAGGGCAATGGCCTTGACCACTACGAGGTTGCTGATTGGTGGCCACCTCTGTTGCCCTATGGGCAAGCACCTCTTGTCTCTCTGGCCAAGGAAAAACAAAAGACAGACAGGGCTTGGAGTTGGCAGGTGGGTTCAACCAAGTTGTGCAATCCACAGTGTGGAGTTGGCCAGGACTACGTGCAGCACAGGTGGGAGGTTCCATCTGCAGTTGTAACTTTTAAAAACGTCTTATTTTTAAAATCTTTTCTTCCTTCTCATCACAAAGTATGCTTTCAACAGAGACATGCATACATTTAAACAAATATATTAGCTGTTTTGCAAATGGTCAGGGTAAAAACTTCTGCTGCTTGACATTCTGTCTGAATTGTTAGGTGTGGCAGGAGAGAGGGAGCAGCTCTGTGGTGCCCACTGTTTCTTGCCGCAGCTGGGGACATGAAGAGCACCAGACACTGGAAGAGTTCCTGAGGCTGAGGTGCACTAGTGTACCATTCAAGCTGTGCTCTCTGTTTCAGAGACATGGTCAGAAGGACATGATCAGATGGCTGCAGCACTCCAGGGTGTGACTCAGGTTTTTGGACTCCGTTTGTCTTCTGCTCACACCCAACTTACCAGTTGTCTGTTAATGAACATTCCTCAAAGTGCAATTTAGACCAGGAAGTCTGATAGCAGCAAATTTTAGATTATGAGATCAGTATTTTACACACATTCAGAAGCAACTAACATGTACATTGTTCAATGTGGTGTTGATGCAGGGGAAAACGATCCCCAACCTGAAGAGTTCGTGTTCTCTAAAACTGATGAAAGAATTTTAGGAACAAATGGAGGTTATGAGCAGAATAGATTTATTAAGAGAAAGAAAGCTTCTGTCTGAGAAGAGGGACAGAAGGGGACCCGAGCGGGTTCCCCGGGAAGTTGTCTTCTTCCCGGGTTTTTATAGAGGAGAGCCATGTGGTGAGGTGGGCCTAAGGTTGTGGAGAAGATGTGGGACCTTGCCTAGGTGGGTATGGAGTGGGACAAAGACTATGGTCCAACCAATGAGATTATAAGCACCACTGCTCAGGTAAAATTGATTAACATTGGGATCCAATGGGAAGGCAAGTCATGTAGCAAGCGAGCAACAACTCCACCTTTTGAGCTTGGGCTCCTGACTCTTTCCAGGATCTTTCAAGGTGATTGTTACCTATCTAGAGTATCAATCCTTTAAATAAAACAAGAAAAAAATAAAAAAAATAGAGTATCAATCCTTGATGCCCATCCCTAGGGAAGTACGTAGTTGCTTCTGTTTACTCTTGTCTTGAGATCTGGCCCATGGTGGAGGAGTATCTGTCTCTAGTTGGAAGGTGGCCTTCTCTTCCATGTTGTCCTTGAGGGCCTGGCCTTGTCTGACTGCCTATAATATTTCTATCTAACTCAGCTGCTTACAACAGTGTTATAATAACAATGAAGCTTTGTGTTAGCTTTGTGAATAGTTGGCAAGGGTATTAGACAACCAGTTTCAAACTTGACCCCACAAAGCATTAACTCTTGTGGAGATAACCTTAAAATATGTACATTCTTTTGAGAAGTTTTTGTTGTTGTTGTTGGTGTTTTTTTTTTTTTTTTTTTTTTTTTTTTTTTTTTTTTTTTTTTTTTTTTTGCTGGCTCAGGCTGCCTTAATGATGGGGCTGACAATCAAACCCCCATCCCCCCGTGCCTGATATGAATTCCTGCACAGGCACTTTAACCACTGACCTAACCAGAACCTCCCTCCCCCACAAATGGGTGCATTCTTTCTATATTTCCTCATTCCACATTCATAGGATAACTGCATTAACCACATTTTCACTAGATATTTTAGAAGGAAATAGGATCCATGTGTTGGATTTATGGGCAAAAGAAAAATAGAGCATTTCCCAGAACAAAGTGATGCTCTGAGAAAAAAAACTGATCTCAGGAATGACCTGCAAATGATACAGGAAACCTCCAAATGATATAGGAAAAACTGAAATTCCCAACCTGAAAAGTACCTGGGATAAGTTTGTGTTCTCTAAAACTGAAGAATGAATTTTAAGAACAAATGGAGGTTATGAGAATAACTTTATTGGGGGAAAGAAAGCTCCTGCCTGAGAAAGGGACAGAAAGGGGCTATGGACCAGATTGTCTCTAGGAAGCCATCTCTTCCAGGGACTTTTATAGAGGAAAAACCTGTGGTGGTGTGGGTCTAAGGTGGTAGAGAACATGAGAACTTGCTTAGGTGGGCATGAAGTGGGAAACACCTATGGTCAACCAATGAGACTACAAGTACCATTTCTCAGGTAAACTAGATTAAATCCAGTACCAAATGGGGAAGTGAGTCATGTAGCAAGTGGGCAAGAATACTGAACAAAGTCTCTTCTTGATGGGGGTTGGGTTTGTGACTCAATTAGGCTCTTTTATGATGATTGATACCTACTAGAATATCAATCCCTGATGCTCATCCTTAGGGAAGTGTGTAGCTATATTTGTTTACTCTTGTCTTCAGATCTGGCCCATAGTGGAGGAGTGTCTGTTTATAGTTGTGAAGTCAGCTTGTCTTCCATGTCATCCTTGAAGGCCTGGCCCTATCTAACTGCCTATAATATTTCTATCCTAATTCAGCTGCCTACAACAAAAGCACCTGGCGATTTCTGCCACTACAGGGCCATGGAAAAAGCAGTGGGGAATGATATAGGCTTCTGAGATGGAGGTGTATGTTCACCCCCATGTGTTCCTCTTGCCTGTGCTTCTGGAGCTACCAGACGAGGGTTCAGTGTAGGGATGCTGTCTCACAGGATGGATATAATGCCACATGGAATGGCCCCTGCCCTGCCCAAGATCCAGGCTGAGACCTTTATGGAACCTTTCCCAGGTTCTGTCCTTCAGAGCCAGCTGGACTGTTTTATTTCATCAGACGTTGGCAGCATCTCTGTGAGGAATTTCTCTAAAATCATAAAAAGGGAGTTAATTATTCTACTTTTTTATCTCACTGAGAAAGAAAAGATAACAAGCCAAGTTATATTCTGGCCAGGTCTTGTTGATCACTAACAGAACTGTCTTTTCATTCACTGCAGTGACTTAACAGAGCAAAAATAAAAGATTGATAAAAGGAAACAGGGAGCTAGATCTTTTGCAGATAGGGAAGGGATCAAGAGACAGAGGGTAGAAGGAAGAGAAAAGGGAGAGGGGGAAAGAGACGTTGAAGATTTAAGATGTGTCATGTACATGTGCCAGCTACCCCAAGTGAATGTTATTATTATGTGTCACAAACATGAGGGGAAGAAAGAAAGTGGGAGAAGGGATTTAAAAATGCAATGGAGGGAGGGAAAAGAATGGGGAGGGGAAGGGGAATAAAAAGAATCAACATGTACTACCTGTTTGTACTACTCTCTGAAATGGCTGTGAATATCATGTGCTGTAAAAAAAAACCATGCATTAATAAAACAAAAACAAAGCCGGGCGTCGTGGCGCACGCCTGTAATCCCAGCACTCGGGAGGCTGAGGCAGGAGGATCGGTGCGAGTTCGAGACCAGCCTGGGCTACCAAAGTGAGCTCAAGGCCAGCCTGAGCTGCATAGTGAGACCCTGTCTCAAAAAGACAAAAAAAAAAATAAAAAAAAATAAAAAAAAAATAAAACAAAAACAAACACAAAAAGCCCTAAATGATAATGTGGCTCTGATTCCTCTTTCCTCCTTTCTTTTCCTTTTTCTCCTTCCACATTCCTCTCTGTCTCTCTTCCTTTCTTTCTTTTTATATCTTTCCTTCAGATCTAGTATTTATTAGAAAATTTCTGTGTAAAGGAGATAAAAATCTGCTCTGCTTTTAAAATTTCATCTCTTGAAGTTACACATCCACAAATGAAGCATAAATATTCACTGCCCTTGGACAAGTCTGTTTCCCGATTCTCATCGGTGAGCTAGAGATTATCCTCTCTGCTTCACAAGCTTGTTGAAAGAATTAATTACAAAAGCATCTGGTGTACCAGGGCCTTTGTTGGGGTTGGTTTCTTCCTTCTTTGCTGGCAGAGAATTTAAACTAACTTTGTCTCACTGGACTATCTTACTAAGAGGAAGAGCAGTATTAATATTCATGTTTCATAGATAGATAAATGAGCTGCCAGAAGTGATACAGCTTATCCCGGTCCCTGGAGTGTTGAGGAACATCATAGAAACCAAATGGCGATCTGGTTGCTGGGCCCACAGTCCTCTGATACTTATGAAATGTTCGTCTGATTTTATTAAATGTGATTTACTAGAAAAGTCTTAAAAGATTTCTGTAATATTTCAGCAATTGTGAGCTCATTAAACGTTAGTGAAGCTTTTTTTTTAATATTAAAATTTGAGAACTTCAGCCATATTAAGACCCACAAAGTGCTGGTATATTTGAGCAATCTTTATCCCCAAATGCCCTTAGTCAGCTGAATGGATGAAGGTAATTGACTTTCTAATATGTAATCCTCTACTCAGTTTGCATTTGTTGATCTGTGATGAGCCCATACTGCTCACTTGGACTCATTACCATATTTGTACTATGCCTTAATCATTGCCAGTAGAGCTCTCCTCCAAGTGTGCTGTGCTCTGGCAGAAACCTTGATCTATCTTTTTAATGTAGTTTGAGGAAATATAAACTTATAAATTATACAGAGAGAGAGGTGCATGCTGTGAAAACTGTAGAGGAGCTATTCTGTGCCCTAGTACTAAGTAGTGGAAAACTCAACTTCTATTTCATTGCCAGATCAAAGCCTTAAATTATGTTAAAAGTCAGAGTGAAATCATCACTGAAAAATAACAGACACTGAAAATAAAAATTTTGCTGAGGTCTAACAGTCATTCAAAAGAATAATATTTGCATTTGTTATCCTGGAATTATAAGAGAAGAAATATAGTTTTTTTTTTTTTTTTTTTTTTTTGGTGGGACCGGGGTTCAAACTCACGACCTTGCACTTGCTAGGCAGGCACTTGTGCCACGGAGCTATCTCCCCAGCCAGAAATATAGTTTGTAATTGAGTAAGTTTTTTTTTTTTCAAAAATTCCTTTTGATGCCGGGCGTGGTGGTGCACACCTATAATCCCAGCACTCGGGAGGCTGAGGCAGGAGGATCGGTGCGAGTTCGAGACCAGCCTGGGCTACAAAAGTGAGCTCAAGGCCAGCCTGAGCTGCATAGCAAGACCCTGTGTCAAAAAAAAAAAAAAAAAAAAAAATTCCTTTTGAGGAGAAGGATAAAAGCCTTCCCGCCACAGTACAATAAAACCCCGAAGTGTGGGTGCTACTATTTCTTTAGAAACAGTAGCTTTCCCAAATCCTTCATTATAGCATTAAATGATGGACTATGTTGGAGTGCATTCACTGGGCACTACCTTAAATCATTCCCCCAATCTCACTTTAAACCTCAGTGCTGCAAACAAAACTGAACAATGAGAATGTAAAGGGTCTATATGTTGAATGCAAGTAATAACTTAATATATCTATGCTGAATTCAAATAAATCCTAGGTTCTTTAAAAGGTAAATGGGAAAGACTATATAATCACTTGTTCTGTTGTTAATCCAGGATCTCCCAGTGAATATCAAGTTCATTCTGGAAGGGATGGAAGAAACTGGTTCTGTTGCCTTGGAGGAACTTATTATCAAAGAAAGGGACCGGTTCTTCTCCAATGTGGACTACATTGTGATCTCAGATAATCTATGGCTTAGCAGGAGGAAGCCCGCGCTCACTTATGGTACCCGAGGGAATAGCTATTTCACGGTGGAGGTATTGATGGACCCTTGTGGAGGGAGGTGGTAGGTGGCAGAGAGAAATCCACTGTGAGGCCTTAGAAAGGAAAGCCAGAAATTCTTATCTGGGAATTTCTTCTGAGCCTGAAAGAACACAGAAGATGAGGTTTGGGAGTGTGATTTATCAAAGCTAGTTTTGTTCTTGTGTGCAATTTTTTTGGAGAGAGAATTCCTAGGAGCTTGTGACTCACTGACCAAAATAGTTAGAAATTATTGCTTTGGAACTTCGAGGCAGGAATATCAGCCTAGTGAGATGACCCCCTGGTGAAAGGTTGAGGACACTAGATCGTTGCCATGGGATCTGCCTCCTGAGTCTGGGTGACGGGAGATTTAAGGACCATTTATTGGTCAAGTTGATACAATTGTGAGACGCAGACATTATGGACCAGATAGAAATATCATGCATTCTTAGCATTAAAAAATAATGTGAACCCTTCAACAGATATGAGAATGTTAATTCTCAGGGATATAGGACTAAATAAAACAGTCTCAAGAAGTTTACTGTTATAAGATACAGATACAGATACAGAGGCAATGTGTGGATGAAAGGGAGAAGAATCAGGGACCTCAATAGGAATGTCATCTAAAGAATTGATTTGTGAGGAGAGATGGTCAGTGTGAATTCTTGGCCATACATAAGCTGGAAATTTTTTTAAAAATATAATGAAAAAGTCAATAGCAAAAAGACAGACAGACAGACAGAAAGAAAGAAAGGAAAGAAAGAAAGAAAGAAAGAAAGAAGGAGAGAAAGAAAGAAAGAAATCTTATGTGGACCAGGATTTAAGGCTAAAATAAAATAAAAGTCATTTGTAGAAAAGAAAAAGTGGAGATGGCTGCTTCTCAGACTGGACAGCACTGGAGAAAAGCACATCTCCTATTTATGGAGTCTTCTCCTGGCTCCCTGTGCAACCTTTTCCCTTGTCTTGAAGCTGAATCGGCTTTCTTCTTTGATCAGCCATTTACTTTCTTTCCTTCTCTTACCATCTAAAAGCAAAGCTCCCTGCCTGTTTCCCATTAGACAGTCACTTCAAACTCTTGTTAGCTCCCTGCTTTAGCTGGCGGAAGCACAGAGCCCATGAAAAACATGAGAAGATTTAGAGAAAAGGGAGCAACTGGAGACCTAGGAGAAAAGGGGGATATTTATGAGAACAAAGGCACTGAGTAGGTGGGAAAGGATGAAATCCTACCTGGAAGAAGGAATTAAGCTCTTCTACAGGAGTATCGGGTAGAGAGATAAGAGTTGTGCGGCATCTTCTTTGGTTGTCATTGGCTTATCTTTTCTCTGCTGGTTAGGAGGTGGGTTTATGTGCAGAGAAGTGATGCCTCAAGTGGTTGCGATGGGGGAAGAATTAGAAGACCAACTACAGCATGAAGTCTCAAGCAGTATAAGAGTATAGTGTCACCTGTCTTTGCAGATAGACACTTTTCTGCAGTTGTATTCAATACCCAGGGCCAGAGAAGGCCTATTAGGGAGAGTTGGCCTCAGTTGGGATAATCCAGGTAATGGGATGGACAAAGTAGGGAAAAGCAAATCAAAATGAAAAGCATAGAGAGGTCAAGGTAATGCATAGTGCCACTTAGGTTGCATGGAGAAAAATATAGATAGGAGGACAATAGGTTGGGAAATCTTGGAAGGGCCAAGGAACTGAACATCTTGTGAGAAGCAAAAGGTAGGCAGCAAATTCAAGTGAGAAGAGAGGAAGGGGACAGAAAAATATGATCAGAAGGGAGGACCAGGCAGTATAGGAATTTGGATGTTAGACGGAAGTGCTCTAATTGGCATTATTACCAAATAAAATAAAGATTTCAAGCTAAAGCAATTACATGGAATATTCATCTGGAAGCACATTAAAGATAGAATAGGGAGAGAAAAATATAGCTGGGCAGTTATGATGGAAGGGAATGAACAGAAGAGACAATTTACAAAAACTGCGTAGCAATTGGTAACGTGGTATACACAGGAGCAATCATCATGGTAAAAAGTAATTGTAGATCTTTCATTCAGTTCTGGATCTAATGAATTCCAGAAACTAAGCAACCAAAGCTTTTAAGTATAGATTCAGATGAAAGGTCAGATCAATAGGAATAAAGATTTAAGATTATGAAGTTAGCAAATGGTATCACATAAGTAAGATGGGGCTAGCCAGATAGCTCAGCAGACTAAAGCACATGCTTAGACAGAGTGCAGTGGCTGGGGTTCGATCCCTCAGCCTGCCATGCCAGCCCCGCCCCCATGGTACACTGAGAATCAATTGAGACTGGGTGTGGTAGCATGTGCATATAATCCTACAGTTTGGTAGGCTGAAAACATGAGAATCACTATGAGTCTGATGTGTATAGTGAGACCCTGTAGACCCTGTACTAAATACATTAAGAAAAAGAGAAGAAAAAATTTTAAAAAAAGAACCAGTCAAAAATGAATCTGTGGAGGAAGAAGAGATGAAGTTATTAGAGAAGACATCAAAAGAATTGTACTACAAGGAAAGTTAAGCAGAAGAAAGTTCTGAAAAGCAAAGAGGAGAATTTTTTTTTTTTTTTTTTTTTTTTTTTTTTTGTCATTTTGAGACAGGGTCTCGCTATGCAGTTGAGGCTGGCCTTGAGCTCACTTTTGTAGCCCATGCTGGTCTCGAACTCCACCAATCCTCCTGCCTCAGCCTCCTGAATGCTGGGATTACAGGTGTGCGTCACCATGCCGGGCTTTTTCACTTTCTTTTTTTTTTTTTTTTTTTTTTTAAGAGAATTTTTCTAGAGTGATGATCTGCAGTGTGCTAAGACACCAAGAGAAAGACAACTATATGAGCATTGATAATTTGCCCAAGAATGACCTGGTGATCTTGGATAGAATCCTGTAAGTGGAATAGTTTGAGAATGAAGTTAATTTTAGGGTATTCATGGAATAGAGAAAGACATAGTCTTCAATTCCTGAGACTGAGAAACAAGGGAAGTGAGGTCATATAGGGAGGTCACCTGCCTGTATCTTAAGGGACACCACTAAGGCATGATTCCTAACATGCAAAAGAGTTCAGTGAAGGAACCAAGTAGAAATCTCCTTTCTCTCTTTCTGCAGGTGAAATGCAGAGATCAAGATTTTCACTCAGGAACCTTTGGTGGTATCCTTAACGAACCAATGGCTGACTTGGTTGCTCTTCTCGGTAAGTCCTTATTTTATTTCCCTTTGCAAGCATCAAGGAATTTCCTTTGGCTTTAGCGCTGGCTCTGAATAAAGGTGTAGTACAAGAAAAACCATGTTCTTAGCTTTTCATCATCTTGGCAGGATATTCCTTACAATTAAGCCTATGTTATTTGTTTTTGCGGGGGGAGGAGACAACTCACTTGGATATGTGACACTTCTGCCTACATACACGGATGAAAATATAGAGACCCAAAGGATTCAAGAAATCACCCTTGAATCTCTCTCTAAGGCTTCTAGAACATAAAGCGGTCTTTCCAAGCCACTTCTGTATAGCTGGCATGACATTTTGACTGCAGATAAATCAACAAAGTGATGAACAAAAGGGAAAAGTCCTAAGCGTTGTTGGGAGAGAGGCACTCAGGACTCTCGCAGCAGCCTCTGATGTCATGTCCTAGACAAAGCCCTTCATTAGCCTAACTCTCAGCATACAAGGGCTGTTCATCTTAGCACATGACACTAGCAATTAGGCTTTATCCTCATTCTTTCACAACCAACTGCATGATATTGAACACATTTTTTGTCTAATTCTCAGTTTCTCATCTGCCAACAGCCATAGTCATACACTTACCTAAGTGCTATGAGATCCCAGAAGATGATGTATGTGGAGCACTTACTACTCTAGTCACAGTTACTACTTACTAGTCACAGTTACTACTGTGACTTCAACATAGTGTGTTTGTTGATGACTAATGGTCTACTAGCCTAAGAAAGCAACTCTTTCTTATCCATGACTGTAGCAATGGTTTCATCTTTAAGATTGTTGTGGCTTTGACACAGAGACACATGTGCTTTCCAATTGCACCTAACAATAAACCCCTGTTCTTGGCTGCCTCTGAGGTGACTGATGTGTCTAAGTAGGCTTTTTCTTTTTTTTATTTTTATTTATTTTTTTCTTATTTGAGAACCTTTATTTGTTTATTCACTCATTGATATGGCCGGCTCAGCTTGCCCCGAGGGCAGGGCTGGCTCAGCATGTGGTGCCGGGGATTGAACCGTGGTCCCTGAAGCCGCCCAAGCTTTCCCAAGCAGGCGCTTTAGACCACTGAGCCATCCCGCCGGGCCCTAAGTAGGCTTTTTCTTTCTGGCAGCAAATATGCCCAGGTCTGATCCATTTGCTATCTCTTTTCTGCTTGGCCAAGGTGCTAAGGAAGCTTAAATATCATGAGCTTCACTTTCAGAAGCTCTGGCAGAAACATTCCATAGTGCTGGCAGAAACATTCACAATGTTATATCCATCCTTGGTGTTCTTTTAAAATGGGTTTCATAAATTAAGTAAGCTTCAGGCTTCACAATATCTCACTATCCTTCATCTAGAATTTACGGTTCATTATGCAAATTTTATCTTATACTCCTTTTGGCCAGACAAATAACATAAAGTATGCATCTGTCCCTTTGGCCTTGAGAATCCCACACAGAGTACAATCAGGCCATGTGGCCAAAGCATTGGAGATGAAGCAGTCTCCTCAAGGACTTCATCATTTTTAGTTGTGGAGCTTCCTCCTTCACTACCTCAAATTGAATTGTGAAATAAAACTATATTTCTGTCTGCCTACTATTATTCTATGTTTTAGTTTTCCTAAAATATAAATTTTACATAGAAAATCCCAGACTTGACAACTTCAGATAGAATAAAACATGGGATCTTCCTGGAAAGAGTTTAAATTGTTTACAGAAGAATTCAGATGTATGCAAACTAATTTTGGGCAAGTGGCACAGTTGATTTTCTATCTTACTAGAATGAATTTCCTCTTTCCCAGGAACCACATCATCAAATCTTCAGTAATACATTTCATGTCTCTCCTCCAGCATCATAGCTGAGTGACATTTGTTTACATTGTGTGGCTTTTGTCCCAGCATAGAATAGTTCATTTAGTCTCACAGATGCATACTATTTTGCTAAGAAAAAGTCTGATCAGATCATGAATGGATGAAAAACACGTGGTTTTATGTTTTTGAAACATATCAAATAGACCATGATAAAGTAATTTCTTGACTGCACTCTCTGTAGTTTTCATGTTTTGTACAAAGTCAGAGAGGGACATAGGATTGAGACGGCTGCTCGGACAAGCAGGAATTTTGTTTGCTGGCATGCTGGGCTAAGATACAGATCTGTGACAGTATGTGGACTCTGAAGTCTGTCTCAGGGCCACTGCTAAGTACAATGTCAAGGGGAAGGTGGCTCTGGCTGTGCTGTCCTCTTCTGCTGGCTAGCAGGTAGTACAGATTCATTAGAAGGCCAAAAATCCAGGTCTCCTACCCTCTGTCCATCAGGATGCCCATCTGCATGATCCTGATGACCACCTTGATTACTGATAGCAACAAATGCTCATTGAACATAAACTGCCTAAAGCACAGAATGGCCTTCACAGGAGCACAAAGCAAAAATCACGTAAGTCTCCGGTCTCCAAGAAAGTTTAACATTCAATAGGAAAGGTAGAGAATGGGGAGAGGGATAGTAACATTCATGTTTGCAAATAGGACTCTTACCTGTTTCGCCTTTGTAGATGTTTGACTCTGCATTTCCTAAAAGCCACTATACAGAAAAGATGGTTGTCCCACGGGCATTTTTATAAGCAAGTACTATTCAGTGTCATTTAAAATGTTAAAATGCCAAGGCCTGGGGATGAGAGTTATGCTTCCCATGAGCATCTTGAAGGCAGCACTTTCAGCCTTCCATGCATTTCTCAGAGTGGTGGAGGGGGTTTCAAAATGTGCATTGTATTCTGAGGAACACAATTTCAAGTGAAAAGGCAGCAGGTTGGGAGGGGGTGAACTCTTAAAATGATGATGAGAAATGAAATCTGAGATGTTTGCTGGCCACATGCAGTGAGTGCTGGGAATGCTACTTCTTCTTAAAGCCTGAACATCTGGGTCACTGCCACCTTCACCACTGGCAACATCTGGTGACACTAATTACTGTAACAGAATACCATTCAGGCTAAAAAAAAAAAAAAATGAATATGAGCAGTCTTACCCTGGAGGCACTTTCATTTTGATGTTTATAATGCTCAAATCAATTTGTGAAAAATACTCTAAAGCCCTGCCAAGTTGTACCAAAATCCTGACCACAAAGATAGTGCCATTGTGCCCACTCATGCTTCTAGGCTCCAGTGGCTAGCAATATAGTCTCCTTGTCTTCCTGTGGCTCCTCTGTGCTCCTGTGCTTGACATTTCTCTTCATCACCGGTGATTCTTACTCAAGCTCTTCGTACTGACCCACACAGTCCTGATGCTGCACATTCTGTCTGCATTGTGAGTAGGGCATGTGGGTCTCACACATTTTTGTGGCTATGTCCTTGTATAGGAGACTGTTGGCAGGAGTTCAGGGATAGACATTCAAGGGAAAAATTGGTGATTACATTGTTAGTAGTCTTTTTTATGATTCTGGTGGAAATGAGAGAGGATAGACAGCAAATTGATGATAGTCCCAGACCTATACCAATCTATGCTTGAATATGGCTGAGGGGTTTAAATCCAACTTATGCTTGAATCTGACTAAGCGGTTTAAATCGCTTTATACAGTACAGTTTATTGGATAAATGGAGGTTAGGTGGGAATTCTGTAACTCAAACTCTGAGTGCAGAAGTCTACACTATTGTCCCAATAATGTGTGCTCATAGAGGGAATACAAAGGAACCACTGAGGGACCAGTCCCAAATCACAACAATACTTTCCTTTTTTTTTTGTGGGACCAGTGTTCGAACTTATAACCTTGCACTTGCCAGGAAGGCACTTGTGCCATGGATCTACCTCCCTGACCCCTAGAACAATACCTTCTTCCCTTCACACTCTGTTGCTTTGACACAATTAAAACCTTAGACTTAGATCTCTTGGGATCTTTCTCAAAGTTCTGGGAAGCCTATTCTATATCACACTTCCACTTTTTCTTGGGTTTTGTGAACTGTGTCTGCACAGAGGAAAGCAACCTATTGCTCGGCTTACTTGGTATCAGGCTTGTTACTTTATGGTGTCCTCATGGAGGAAAAAGTGCTCATCTTTTGTATCTTCACATCCCAGCATTGATCCAGTACCTAGGAAAGAGTAGGTATACAATAATTAGCCATTATTAATTAGTGTCTAGCATCTTCAAGTCTTCCTTTGTAATTGTTGACATGAACTTGAAGATCTCATAGTGTTTCACAGTAATGTTCTTCCTCTGACACTATCAAATTATAATCTTATAAACAATATGGAACATTATTTATGAAGGGATTTTTACTTGAATAAAGGTACTCAGATGGACTGAGGATTCATTTATCTGATTCAATTTTGTGTCTTTTTTATCAGCTCATGTTGGTTCCACTTATCTTTGATAAGTATGTTTACTAAACCTCAGCATCAGCTTCTTTTATAGATATTTGTTGGTGCTTTTTTCCACTGATTGATCCCAATACACTTTCATAAACAGAAGACTAGTATACATACTCATATTCTATAAAGGTTCTCAGATCATGATAGATTAGACCTTAAGGGCATTATGCCTCTGGTTTATTTTTTTTTTTTAATTTTATTTATTTATTTTTTTCTTGTTTCAGAACCTTTATTTGTTTATTCACTCGTTTTTATGGCCGGCTCAGCCCGTCCCGAGGGCAGGGCTGGCGCAGCATGTGGTGCCAGGGATCGAACCGTGGTCCCTGAAGCCGCCCAAGCTTTCCCAAGCAGGCGCTTTAGACCACTGAGCCATCCTGCCGGGGCCCAAGGCATTACTTTTAATTTAGGATAAAATGGAAAAAAAAGAGCTTTGTTTATGACACAAATGGTATGGTTGAGAGCTTGCACATTATGCAGGTGATCACACCTGATAAAGTTTATTGTGGATCCATTGTGTTTCAGCCCTGTGTTTGACCAGGTGACCATTGCAGGGTGTGTGACTCGGAAGGAGAGTACCTGTTCAACAGCATTTTCCAAAGATACTCATCTCTTGAGCAGAGTTGTGGCCAATGGCTCTGGCCAGGAAGACCAATAGTCATGAGGCCCTTGTACCCAAAAGAGCAATCACCTGGTCCTGTCCAAGGCCATAACATCTGCATGCATGTTACTTCTACCTTGCTTTGTTTTCTATGTGCATTTTTAGGTAGCCTGGTGGATTCATCAGGTCACATCCTGATATCTGGCATCTATGACCAAGTGGCTCCTATTACAGAGGAAGAAAAAAAAATGTATGAAGCCATTGATCTGGACCTTGAGCAATATCGGAATACCAGTCAGGTTGAGAAATTTCTGTTTGCTACAAAGGTATGGCCCTAAGCTGATGGCTAATCTGAAAAGGACAGTGATTATGAATGGCATTTCTGCATGTCTAATTAGCACCAGGTGCTGCTAATCCATGTATTTTATAAACCAGAGCAGGGGCTGGCAAGATGGTTCAGTGGTCTAAAGCGCCTGCTTAGGCAAGCTTAAGCAACCACAGGGACCACAGTTCGATCCCCAGCACCACATGCTGTGCCAGGCCCACTCCCAGGGCAGGCTGAGCCCACCATAATACAAAAAAATTAATAAATAAATAAAAAATAAACCAGAGCAAATATTGATTCCCAGGTAGATTTTAAGCTTCACAGCCTCTTTCCTATAGCCTAGATTAACCTGTTTCTGGGGTCTACTTGGCATTGTCTTCAGGCACCTAACCATAAGCAATGAGTAATTTCACAGCATGCTTTTCCAAGCCAGTTTATTGATTTGCCTCACAGCCTGCAGTCAAAAAGCAAAACTTAACTATTTGAAGATTTAGAGAAGGTTGAGATGGTCAAGCTCAAAGAGCATTAGTTGTTCATTTTTCCAGGGTGAACCAAGACCTTCAGGGCAAATCTGTAAGTTAATAGATGGCTTACTCTGTGTACTAAAGAAACTTAGGACCTAAAGCATTTATTAGTGGAAATTTTAGATTTTTTTATTTTCTCATTTGTCTCCTTTCAAAAATATTTGTCTGCTAAGGTACTTGCTGATTCCTGAGGGAATTATAAAAAGAATCCAAGACCATGATAAAGAGAAGTAGAGTTTATCGTTATAAGGTGTATTTCTTTTCTCAGAGTAAGTCTATGATAGCTACAAGAAGAAAAGAAACAGATAAAATCTAGAGAGTTCCCTGAGATCTGCTGAACAAGAAAATGTGGTAAACAAGTCATCTCTGTAATGATCATGGATAGATCTTTATAACTGAACTTAGATTTTTGAGTCTATTAATGGCAAATATTAATCCCTGGGGAAAAGGGGGCAATGGCATTGGTCCGAGTAGGAAAAGACCACCGAAGGGAAGCCATGTGTTCTTAGGAAATGATTCACCCCGTAGTGATAGTCCAATCACATCTAAGTTTGGTGCTCATTTACTTGTCCTGAGTGGGCCCCAGATACATAGATTTTGCTGATAAAAGCAATATTATTTAACTGAATTTTAACCAGATGTTCTTTGGATAATTTTGTTTTTATTTAGGAGGAAATTCTAATGCACTTATGGAGGTACCCATCTCTTTCTATTCATGGGATTGAAGGTGCATTTGATAAACCTGGAATTAAAACAGTTATACCTGCCCGGGTTACAGGGAAATTTTCAATCCGCCTCGTCCCACATATGAATGTATCTGTGGTGGAAAAACAGGTAACAATGGTTCTGTGTCACTCAGCCTAGCAGCACCATTTCCAAGTCCTTTGTACCATAGTGTGGCAAGTTAGCTATTATCATTGAAGTTAGCACTTTATTTTCAAAACAAATGACCTGAAACCAAGTGTCAAGAAACCACTGTTAGTCTTGATCAGTGAAAACATTTTCCCCAACTATATGCCATTACCACAGTTAGATAAATAACTATTTGCAGTTGTTGTAATAGGAAGTTTTTTTTTTTTTTTTTTTTTTTTTTTTTTTTTTTTTTTTTTTTTTTTTTTTTTTTTTTTTTTTTTTTTTTTTTTTTAAGTTAGATGGTAGCAATAAAAGCAAGGTTGATCTTACACAGAGGTAGAGTAGGTAATCTTCTGTTCTTGGAGGGAGGCAGGGAGGGAGAGATGGAAGAAGGGAGACAGCTAGAAAATCTCAGCCACCCTCATATTTTTTTCATGATGTCTGAAGTCAGCACTTTGAAGACAACCATTTAAACAACACTTACAGTTATGTATCCAATTACCAATTCATCATCAATTTATGTCAAGCAAGTGTACCAGAAAGTAGTCCCTTGGACAAATGAGTTAAGAAAATCTCAACTCTCAGCTATTCTTATTTCATTATCCTCTTTTTCTGATCTTGTTAACTATAACTACATTCTAAAAAAATCTTTCCCCCTCCTCCTTCCTTTTCTCCTTTTTTGCATGTATTACTCCTTACTCTTACAACATATGCATTCCATGATGGCAGGATCTTTTCTTCCATCCTTCACAGCTATCTCCCTTGCACCTAGAAAAGTTCCTAATATATGCCAGGTGTTAATAAGTATTTACTAAAGAAAAATATGGAAGAAATATTTCATATGAGATTTCCTAGGAGGATTTCTCTTTTTTTCCTCGTAACCATATTATTTGTATTTTTATTTTAGATTTATTTTTATTTTTTATTACTTTTAATAAGAAATTACAAAGTGACAATTTCAAAACATGTTAGTAATAAATTCTCAATAATTGATACAATGTATATTGTTGTCCTCATTGTAGTTATACAGAGCACAGGGTGTCGACATGATAAATTTTCTAATGGTTATTAGTATAATAGATTTCTTCTCTTTGACTTAAGAGAAAGTAGTTGTATACATAGTCAAATGTTCCATAATTGCAGTGGGTTACTGGTGAAACCAGCAATGTTGGAAGCTGTAGATTAGAGCCTTTTACAGCCCAGCATATTAAACTACCCTTATGTTTTATGCATCACGTTTAAACTTTTCTGCTGGGTGGCTAAGGGCAAGTTATAGCAAGACCTGTATAACAAAACATGTAACTTTTGTATCTCTCAAGGTCAGTCAAATACCCTCAGGACTTACTTTGGAACCATGTGCAGTGCTTTGTAGAACTGTTGTCAGTGTCAGTTGTCTAGATGAGTCACGGCCATTGCTTGACCAGTTTGCTCTCTATGAAAACCTGAGAGACTGTTTTTTCTCTAGGTGACTCTCCTTAGGCATACTATATACCTTCAATCCCTTTCCTCTGTGGACATTTAATTTCCTTGAACAGAAAATTGGGGAAATCACTGAGTTATAGGATGTTACAACACAGGTTCTGTTCTGTCCTGAGTCTTCACTGATCTTGAAGGGCTAGGGCCAAAATATTGGCTATCTTTGTAGCTCTTCTTTTTTTTTAATTTTTGGTCTGTAAACTTATATTCTGAGCCCTTCAGAAGAAAAGTGATACTATCACTCTAAAACATAGGTACTTGAGCTTAATATCATTGTCTTTCTGAACATCAAACATCTTAGAATTAACTTCAGATTGGTATTTTCCATCAATCATTGATATTCTAATAAATCCCTATACAATGTGATAAAAGTTATACATTTGTACACAGATATTTAGAAATATAAGCATATACCAAATTTTAGCCTGTCCATCCTTTGGCATTTTTCCTATTCTCTTACTGTCATATAATAATACCATTTTGTTTTCTTGAAAACCAACCACTTACTTAAAAGAGAGTATAACAGTAACTGAAATTACATTGGAACCAGGAATCAATCTCAGGACCTTGCATTTTCTGCATTCTCAACTCCTATAACTTTAAAAAAGTTTTTTTTTATTTATTATTTTTATTCTTGTTTCAGAACCTTTGTTTGTTTATTCACTCATTTTTATGGCCATCTCAGCCCGCCCCGAGGGCAGGGCTGGCGCAGCATATGGTGCTGGGGATCGAACCGTGGTCCCTGAAGCCACCCAAGCTTCCCCAAGCAGGCGCTTTAGACCACTGAGCCATCCCGCCGGGCCCCTATAACTTTTTTTTAGAAGAGTGACTTAAATACAAAATGTATTTGGAAGAGTTAAAAAAATGTTTACTGAAAGTGTTAATGTTTAATTGTTTGATCAGTCTTACATACCGATGTCTGCTGATCTATACTGATTTGATAATGAAAATATGTAATGCAACCATTTTAAAATTTTTCTTGTTTTGAAATTCTGTACTATATATACTCTTGTTACTCTTTTTTTTCATCTTTGTTTCTGCTATTTTTACTCTTTAAAGTAAAATTTTAAAAAAGAAAAAGAAAAAGAAAAGAAATTACATTGGACGCAGCACACATCTAAAAGGCCAGAATGACAGGCATTCCAAGCTTCATTTTAGTGTTACATTTTGCTATCATCAGTGTCCAAAAACCTTTGTGGTTTCTTAGGACCCTTGTCTAATTAATCTTGTGCATATAAATGTGTAGTTTTGTTCTTGCTGTTTCCTCTCTTTTCTGCTTCCAGTGACTTTGCTGTTTAACCCTTAAGTCTTTGATTCCCATTCAGCTGTGTTATATCTCTCCATTTTTATCTCTTCTTTTGAGTTATTACACTATGGATACTATATGATATTTGCACATGTAGGTCTGGTTTATTTAACTTATGAGTGTATGTTCATGATACATCCATTTATATATGAAGTCTTCTATTTTGTCATTCTTTATAGCTGAGCAATATTCCATTGTATAAAAATACCACATCCTTTCAAACATTCTTTATATGATAGGAATTTTGATTGTTTCCAATATTTGACTATTACAAATTGTGCTGCTATAAACATAGGTGCACAGATGTCACTATGATATGATGTTTTCAGCTCTTCTGGGAAAATTGCCAGTAGGGGGAATAGCTGGATTGATTGGGATTTCCAGCTCTAGTTTTTTAAGGAGCCTCCACACTGCTTTCCATAATAGTTGCCCCAGTCTGCATTCCCACCAGAAGTGGAGAAGTGTTCCTTTTTCCCCACAGTCTCTCCAACATTTGTTGTTGGTTGATTTGTTTATGATAGCCATTCTTTCTGAGCCTAGGAGAATTTCTATAGCAGTTATTGGGAAGGCCCTAGAGAAGAGAGATGTGGAACAGATATCTTTCACAGATGGGGTTTGAGATGGCTTTCACTTTCTTGTGGAATTTCCCAAATGTTTACTATTTCCTAACTGCTCATTAATGTATTAATAAATCTCAAAACATAACATTTGATGGAGATATTATATCTCATAATTCTAATTAAACATTGCTCTAACACACTATTTAGCAGACACTGTTATAAGAATCGAGTGGGGTCAGGACTGGGGATTTCAGGTGCAGAGGTAGAAGGGGAATGAGAGCAAATGTTCCCCACCAGGTGAAGGCCAGGGCCTCTATTCTTAGTGCTAAAGAGCCCATTCATTATGTCATGCGCTCTGGCAGAATGCAGGAAGTCATAGTGTTCCAACTTTTCAAGTAAATGCTTCAATTAATTTCTTAATGAAACACTGCTGGGGAGAATAAAATTGCAATCTCTTATTATCTAAAATGTTGTCTTGTAGGTAAAACAGCATCTTGAAGATGTATTCTCCAAAAGGAATAGTTCCAATCAGATGAATATTTCTATGGTAGTAGGAGTTCAGCCATGGATTGCAAATACTAATGATACTCAGTATCTTGCAGCAAAAAGAGCCATCAGAGCAGGTGGGACCTTAAGGTATATATATATATATATATATATATATATATATATATATATATATATATATGTTATGAGAAAAACACATTTTTTGAGAGAAAGAAACCTTCTGTCATAGAGGGACAGAAGGGCACTGAGTGGGTGTTCTGAGCTTAAGATATTTTAATCATCCAGTTTACAATGGGACCAATGGATGGATCAACAGACACCTCTTCTTCCTCTTATTCTGGTACTGAGGACTGAACCCAATATCTGCACACTGAGCCTTTCCCACTTTTTAAATTTGAGATAGCATCTTGCCAAAGTAGATTTGTCTCAAATTTGCAGTCCTCCTGCTTCAGCCTCCTAAAGTACTGGGATATAAGTATGTGCAAATGTGCCTAGCTCAGCAGACACTTTGAAAACTCAAATACTCTCCTCTTTATCTAGTGCATATTGTTGAATGCACACTACATAACGGAAACTTTGTATTCCTTATATTATAGAATCCTCCCAACAACCTCCTCTATTTTTTTAGAGAGAAAATTAAGAATTAAAGAGATGAAGTCACTCAATAATGACTGCTATTGAGTGGCAAAGCCAGGGCACAAATTCTAGCCTAGAGACTGGAATTTGGGAGAAAAATGACGAACCAAAGATCATCAAAATTTTCTGATGAAAAACTCATGGAAATGTTGGCTAGCATACCAAAACATCATTTAGAAAGAATAGCTTAATTCTTTTGATAGTAAGGGGAATGAATCCTTTAGCGCTAGAAAAACAGCTGGTAAATCTATGGGGATAAGCAGGTGAGACAAAGGCTGCCCTACAGGCATCTACTCCCCTTGTTATAAAAAGGCTGGGACCATAATGGCCTTGAGCCAGTGTGAAGAGGGAGTTGAAAACCAGACCCACCACATAAACAGTTTTTTTTTCTTTTCTCTCTCTCTCTCTGTGTGTGTGTGTGTGTGTGTGTGTGTGTGTGTGTGTTGCACACAGATGCTGGCTGTCTTAGTTACTTTTCTCTCATTACTGGAACAAATACCAGACAGCCAAAATGAGGAAAGGAAAGGTTTATTTAGCTTAGAGTTATTGGAGGTTTCAGTCCATATTTGGCCGGCTCCAAGGCTAAGTGGCACATGGTAGAGAGTAGCAGTTCATGGTGGCAGAACAGCAACAATGGCAACAGAGGCAATGGAACAACTGGGGAAACAGAGAGCAACAGCGCAAGTCTGTCTCTCTGTCTCTCTTTAAATTACATTCAGTCTCTCTAACTCAGCCTATCTGCCTTAGGCTACACCCATAATCCCAAAAGTACTTAGATCCATAATCCCATCAGTACTAAAACACATAATCTCAGGGATCATGAATCAAGTCTCAAACTCTAGAAGTCCCCACCCCATGATTGCATGAAGCCTTGGGGGGACAACTAGACATAAGCCATAACATTGGCTTCACCATCTTTCTTGTGCTTTAGATAAATATAAAGTCCTCTCTGAGAATTTTTAGCAATGAACCCATCATCACATGCAGTTGAGCCTTTAATTTATATTGTAGGATTGGACTAGTTCTTCCCAAACCCACAGATGATACACACATCATACCGCCCTGGAGATACACAGCTCTGTTTCTTTATTTTTGTTTACCACTCCATCACTCTGATTTGTCCCCTAACTTAGAAGCTCCTCTATGTCTAGATTTATATGTAGGATAATAAAAGGCCAGTGACATAGCTCGGTAGACTACGTGTTTGCTTAGGCAAGCACAACGACTGGGATTTCATCCCTGGCACCACATGCTGTGGGGCCCTGCCCTTGAGCACATTGAGTCGGCCACCGAGACCCAGTGTGGTGGGGCACACCTGTAATCCCAGTGCTGGGGAGGTTGAAAACAGGAGGATCACTATGAGCCGAAGCTGCATAGTGAGAGCCTGTACCAAATACATACATAGACACATACATACATACATTACATACATACATACATACATACATACATATATATATACATACATAAATGTAGGAAAGTAGCTGAAACTATTTCAAAGGATACTTTGAAAGGTAGAAAACACTTTGTGACATTTGGGTGATAGTTGAGGATAGTTATTTGTCTGTTACCAACAAAACCCAATACAGTCTCACTTCTTTAGTATTTAATTCAAAATGAAAATAAAGGTAAGTTGACATATTGCATATTGTCCTCACAATCGTTCTACAGAGTACAGTGTGTGGGCATGACCCACCTCCTTATTGATGTTGCTTAGAAAAAAAAAAAGGAAAAGGAAAAGAATATACTTCTCTTCAAAAAAAAAGGGAGAAAAGAAAAAGAAAAAAAAAACAAAAAAAGTAATGTTGATTTAAAAGGGTTAATGTTTAATTGTTTGATCAATCTTATATACCTATATGTATTAATCTAAACTGATCTGATGATGAAAATACGTAATATAACCATTGTTAAATTTAAACAATAAAAATGTTAAATTAAAAAAATAAAATAAAAGAATAATTTTAGGTATAACCCAAAGTTCTAAAAAAATATAAAGGTAGATATGCAGTTTTGTGTCTTTCTAAAAATATATGGCCTCTTTGAATCATCAGAAAATATCAGACTAAATTGAGGAAAATTTTACAAAATAATCAGTACTTTTTAAGAAAACAAAGGTTAAGAAAATACTGATGAGCTACTGCAGATTAAAAGACTGAGAGAGTGGGTGAGAGAGTGCCTTTAATTCCAGCACTCAGGTTTCTGTGGCAGGATGGTTGGCTACACATGAGTTCAAAGGCAGCCTGAACTACATGGTGAGACCCTGCATCAAGGAAAAAAAAAAAAAAAAGACTGAGAAACAGTAACAGTATGTAGCATGGGATCCTATATTGCAGCGATTCTCAACCTCTGGGTCGTGACCATCAAAAAATGTTATTTATTACATTCCGAATCATAACTGTTGCAAAATTACAGTTTTGAAGTAGTCACCAAAATTATTTTTTGGTTTGGGATCACCACAACATGAGGAACTGTATTGCGGGGTCACAGCATTAGAAAGGTTGAGAACCACTGCTATATTGGATTCTGAAATAGAAAAAAGGAAAGATAGGTCCAATTCTAATAAAGTCTGGCAAGTACTTAGAACATGTACCAATCCTTGATCAATAGTTGTATATGTTAATACCTTGGAAAGTAGAGTCAAGGGTATATGGAGATAACATTTGTACTATATTTACAACTTTTCTCAATGCAAAAATCAAAACTTTTTGTTAATAAATTTTAAACATAGTTTTAAAGAACATACCTTTTGGGTTGTTTTTAACTGTATTTCCATTTCTGAATCTAAGCTACATAATACAAAGAAACTTACCACAGGCACCAAATTATTATTTTTTTTAAAGCTAACTTTATGTATGTATGTATGTATGTATGTATGTATGTATGTATGTATGTATGTATGAATGTAATGGCCAACTCTGCTTACCCTGGAGGTGGGGCTGGTGCAGCATGTGGTGCCGGGGTTCAAATCACAGTCCCTGCAATTGCATAAGCAGGCTCTTTAGACTGCTGAGCTCTCTCACCGGCCCACAGACACCAAATTAAACAGGGAAAAAAAAAAAAAAAAGGACAGAGCGAAAAAGGAAGAGAAAGAAAACATACCCTTTAGGAGCAGTGAGTGTTAGTCTGGTCATTATTTAGTCCAGTCCTCTCTTTCCTTTTGTTTCAGTGTTTGGAACAGAGCCTGACATGATCCAAGATGGATCAAGCATTCCTATCGCCAGCATATTCCAAGACATTGTCCAAAAGAGTGTGATGCTGCTGCCACTGGGGGCTGTTGATGATGGAGAGCACTCTCAGAATGAGAAGATCAACAGGTCAGCATGCCCCTGTGCAGTTGGGCCTCCTTTCACAAGCCCGGAGGTTCCACATGGGCAGGTTCTAGCATATTCTGGAATACACAGAATACTGAATACAAGATTGTGCCTACCAGAACATATGGTTTAAGTAGCAGAGATTTATTTTCTCACAGCGATGCAGACTAGGAAGTCTATGTCCAAGTGCTGGCTCAGTTCTGGGGGCGGGTTCTCCTTCTGGCTCTCAGATTGCCACCTTCTCCCAGTCTCATCATGTGTCAGAGTGGAGGAGGGGAGAGGGCATGAGAGAGCACATCAGAAAGTGAGCTCTGGCGCACACCTGTAATCCCAGCACTTGGGAGGCTGAGGCAGGAGGATCAGTGTGAGTTCGAGACCAGCCTGGGCTACAAAAGTGAGCTCAAGGCCAGCCTGAACTGCACAGCGAGACTCTGTCTCAAACACACACACACACACACACACAGTGAGCTCTGGTGATTTTTCCTCCCCGAAAAGGATGCCGGCCCCGTGGAATGAAGGCCACTCTGCTGACCTCATTTAATTTTTCCATCTTATCAAAGGGCCTACCTCCAAAGAGTAAACATGCAAATGACCTGAACATATGACTATGAGGAGATATGATTTTCACTCTAGGTGACTCTCCTTAGGTACACTCTATATCTTCAATCCCTTTCCTCTGTAGACCCATAATCTCCTTGAACAGAAAATTTGGGAAACCACTGAGCTATAGGATATTATAGCACAGGTTCTCTTATGTCCTGAGTCCTCACTGACCTTGAAGGGCAAGGGTCAAAATATTGGCTATCCTTGTAGCCCTTCTTTTTCTCCAATTTTTGGTCAGTAAAATTATGCTCTTAACCCTCCAGAAGAAAAGCTTAGTGATACTATTACTCTATAACATAGGTACTTGAGTTTAATATCACTGTCTTTCTGAATATCAAACATCTTAGACTTAACTTGGAATTGATATTATCTATCAATCACTGATATTCTAATAAATCTCTATAAAATGTGATAAAAGCAGTTACACATTTTTACACAGGAATTTAGAAATCTAAGCATACACAAAATTGTAGCTTGCCAGTCCTTCAATATTTTTCCGATTTTCTTACTCTCATTTAATACTATTTTTGTTTTCATGTCTACAACAGAGGATATTTAGTTTTGTTTGTGATATGCATTATTGGCAGGTTAGACAAAGCTCGTATGCCTCTCAGATCAGTGAGAAAGAATATGTCTCACACTGATATCTGTCAGGTCAATGATACAAAATGGTCTCTTTGGGTTTGAGTCTAGGACTTATTGTCATCTTCTTTCTTTTCAAATATTTACTTTTATTAGCACATATTTGCAGTATATAAAATTATATTCATTGTGGGCAGTTGACACATGTAGAGAACACATTTTAATTTTCTGACATCTGCTTTCCTTCCCCTTTCACCACATTACTCCATCCTTATCTTAATAATAATGTTTCCCACTGAGTTTGCCAAGTGTCTTTTACCTTGGGATCTCAGAAGTGTGTTAGGTAGTTTAGATTGAATTATTTATTTATTTATTTATTTATTTATTTATTTATTGGCTTTTTGAGACAGGGTCTCACTGTGCAGTTCAGGCTGGCTTTGAGCTCACTTTTGTAGCCCAGGCTGGTCTCGAACTCACAGCGATCCTCCTGCCTCAGCCTCCCAAGTGCTGGGATTACAGGCGTAAGCCACCACACCTGGCCATTTAGATTGAATTTATAAAGTCAGATTTTCCATCTAAATGGTAGACTTTTTCTCTTTTCATTTGATTGAAAATTGTAACAAAGTTTTTCTTTGTTTTCTCTTGTTAGGTGGAACTACATAGAGGGATCCAAATTATTTGCTGCCTTTTTCTTGGAGATCGCTCAACTACATCAATGACAGATGACAGGCACCTTCCTGACTGATACAATACACTGACAGACTCCACTCTACCATGCCCCCAGACAGATGGACTCTAAACAGCCAGATAATGTTGCTCAAATAAAGAATGTTTCCATCTAATTTAAGATGTCTTGGAACATTTGAGCCAACAAAGCAAAAATATTGGAAATGTTGTAACGTCTTCTACTTCTCACTTCCCTAAAACTGTAGCTGATCCTTCCTGACTCCCTTGAATCTCATGTAGTAGTCTCAGGATTGAATTTGGTGTAATCTTCAGGTTCATGTAGAACAATTTTCCAGTTTGTTGAACCCTCGCTTTGTAATTTGATGGCCATACTCCCTCCAGTTTTCATTATATATATTTAAATGTCCATGACACAAAATCATTTGGGACTGCCAGGAATTATATCACCTTTACTTCGGCTATGCTTTCCTTTTACCTTATTAATAAAAGTGTTCGTCTCCACTATTGACTCCAATGACTTCCCTGACGATTCGTTTTTAGAGGAGTTCCTAAGACATGGGGCTATATTAACCTTCTTGCCTTGCCTTCATTTATTATTCTTGCTTCTTGACAAGTTATTCAGCTGAAATGATCAATATTCACACCCTTAAACCATTTGTGATTCCTTGTATAAAGATGATAATTTTTTATACCAAGATTCTTCACATTTGCCGTAATTGATGCTACCTGGTCAGCACCCCTGCTTCCTCTTCTCCTGTTCTTCCCATCTCATCAGTAATGGGTCTCTGTCTCTTCTTCCATCTCTTTCCCTCTTCCACTCATTCCCCTCTCTTCCCCCTCTCTCCTCCTGCATAAGGAAGTCCACCAAACAATCAATCCTGAATCCTGATAGAATTTCTCTCACTCCACTGGCAAACCTCAATGACTACATCTAAATTGTTCAAAGCTTTTAGCAGCATCAGTTTTAGATAGAAAACTAATCAAGCCTGACATCAGTAACACATTCTAAATTTAAAGACATCAGCTAATGCTACATTCATTAATCACTTTAGTTAATGATTGGGTTCGGCTTGATTGGGTGTGATAGTATAAATACACAAGAATCATTTTTCTACAGTTGAAAGTATGTGAGTATATCAGTTTAATCATTATGTAAATTTATTATTTAAATTGTATTAATGAAGAAGAATTTAAGGGTTTATTAAAATGTTTCTGTTTCTTTTATGATTCCAAATAACAACAAAGAATTTGCCTTCAAGGACCAACAGAGAAATGAAAAAGTTGAAGGCAAATGTGTTATGCTTTGTTTTTATTCATTTAAAAATATTTTATTAGTATATGCTTACATGAAGATTACATTCCTTTTATAGGGAGTAGGGTACATATTCATAGTACATGTTGATTCTTTTATAATTCCCTTCCCCTCTGCACTGACCTCTCTATTTCTAACTCCCTTTTCCTTATTATTATTATTATCATCATTATCATTATTATTCTTTTCCGTTCATGTTTACAGCATACAATGTTTATCCTAACCCTTGGGCTCCCAGAACCCTTATCATTTGTTTATTTTATCATGTCTTTGTTTTGCTCTTCATTTGTATGTTGCTACAGTAAAATGAGTGACACTATATGATATTTAAGATGTGCATCTGGGCAAGATCCACTGCTGCTGAGAAGTGTACATAGCAGCACCATGGTAGCTTAACTGAAGAACCTTGAAGGCCATGTGGGAAGTGCCAATCTCCCAAATCAAGTATATGCAAAAATCAGTGAGAGAGCTTTAATTCCCACTTAAGGTTGTAGAAGTAGATGAGTAGGCAAAGGATGTGAACTGAAAATGTCATGTCAATACACAGGTGAGTCTGGATAAGGAAAGTGTACATTAATTGACTCATTATTCAGTTTGGTGGTTTTACTGTTTACAGGATATTCTAAAATAAAAGGACTCTGGAAGGTTTTCATTGAGCATAAATTGCCATAATATGATGCAAACTATACTTCATTATACTGATAGTATAGAGGCTCTATTCTTTGCACCCTACACCATAATTAATGTAGTAGAACACAGCTGACCCTAATTTTGACACTTTCATTATTTTTTTTTAAGAATTTTTTATTTTATTTATTTATTTATTTTCTTGTTTCAGAACCTTTGTTTGTTTATTCACTCATTTTTATGGCCGGCTCAGCCCATCCCGAGGGCAGGGCTGGCGCAGCATGTGGTGCCGGGGATCGAACCGCGGGCGCTGAAGCCGCCCAAGCTTTCCCATGCAGGTGCTTTAGACCACTGAGCCATCTCGCCGGGCCCCGACACTTTCATTATTTAAAAGAACATATGGAAAGACCAGTGAGATGGCTCAGCAGTCTAAAACACCTGCTTAGGCAAGCTTAGACAACTGCAGAGACTGTGGTTCAATCCCTGGCACCACATGCTGCACCAGCCTCACCCCCAGGGCAGACTGAGCCAGCCATAAAAAAAATATAAATAAATAAATAAATAAATAAAAGAACATAGGGAAAAATATCTATATGCTTGCAGTGTACCTAGAACTTTTATTTTGTAACAACCTTTTGTTTGCTTTGGATTCTTTAAAGCATATATTATACTCACTTAGCACCCTCTTTAGCCAAAATCTCATCATTGCTTCATTTTTATTTTATTTATTATTATTATTATATTTTTTATTTTTATTTTTTTGAGACAGGGTCTCATTATGCAGTTCAGGCTACCCTTTAGCTCATTTTTGTAGCCCAGGCTGGTCTTGAACTTGCACTAATCCTCCTGCCTCAACTTCCCAATTGCTGGGATTACAGGTATGTGCCAACACGCCTGGCACTGGTTCATTTTTAAAACAGCATTAAGTTTAGATATTTTCTGTATATTGGCCTTGCTAAAATACATATGACATCTTTCATATGTATTTTATGAAAAAATCAACAAGAAAACTTTGTCTTAACTCTCTTTTTTGCACTTTATGGTAAGTAGCAGGGGCAAATACATTTATAGATAATTTCTAAGCAAATAATGACCAATTTGTTTCTACCTATACATAGTCTCTTTATCTTACTAGAAATAGACATCATGGTCTCCTAGAAGTCACTATTTTGAATTTAGGTGTTATCCATATATTGTATTTATGTATTTTTATTTGTATTGTCAAAATTTCACATAATAAATAATGTTGTGATGTTAAAAAAGATGTGTATCTGATTTACTTCATTTAATATTATACTTTCCAGGTATACCTAATTCTACAAATTTCTCAGAATTATCTTTCTTTATATCCCAGTAGTTTTCCATTATGTACAGACACCACATTTTTATTTCTTCCTACTGTAACTTCATTTTATTTTTTATTAAGAAACATTTTTAATTTCTTTTTTATTACTTTTAATAAGAAATAACAATGCAACAGTTTCAAAACACATCAGTAGTACATTCCCAACAATGCATATTGTTGTCCTAGTAGTATTCAGAGCACAAGATGCAGACATGATAATTTTTCTAATCATTATTAATACAAAAATTTCTTCTCATTGAACTAAAAGAAAGTAGTTGTATACATAGTCCAATATTCCATTATAGTAGCAGGTTATTGGCAGAATTGGCAATGTCTGAAGTTGTTGATTTAAGCCTCTTACAGTTCGAAATACTAATCCAGCTTTACTTTTATTTATTTTTTACCTTTTGCTGTACCAGGGATTGAACTCAGGACTTTGTGCTTGCCAGGAAAGCACTTATTCTACTGAGCTATCTCCCTGGCCTTCTAGCTTTACTTTTTATCCCTCATGGTTATACTTTTCTGCTGGATGGTTAAGGGCAAGTTAAAGCAAGACCTGTGTAAGAAAACATGTAACTTTTGTATCTCACAAGTTCAGTCAAATCCCTTCAGGATTTACCTTGAAACCATATGCAGTGCTTTGTAGAACTGTTGTCAGTGTCAGCCATCTAGATGAGTCACAGCCATTGCTTGGCCAGTTTGCTCTCTGTGAAAGCCTGAGAGAATGTTTTCTCTCTAGGTGACTGACTCTCTTTAGACACACTATAAATTGTCAGTGTGGCCCCAAAATCTCCTTGAACAGAAAATTTGGGAAACCACTGAGTTATAGGATGTTACAGCACAGGTTCTCTTATGTCCTGAGTCCTCACTGATCTTGAAGGGATAGGGCCAAAATATTGGCTATCCTTGTAGCCCTTCATTTTTTCTAATTTTTGCTCTGTAAACTTACATTCTTAACTCTCCAGAAGTAAAGTTAAGTGATACTATTACTCTATAACATAGGTACTTGAGCTTAACATCACTGTCTTTCTGAATATCAAACGTCTTAGATTTAACTTCAGATTGGTATTTTCCATCAATCATTGATATTCTAATAAATCCCTATAGAACATCATAAAAGCAGTTACACATTTTTACAGAGAAATTTAGAAATCTAAGCATATACAAAATTTTAGCAGGTCAATCCTATGGCATTTTTCATTGTCTCTAACTCTCTTTTATTACCCTTTTTTGTTTGCAAAAAAACTATTTACTTGAAAGAGAGTATAGCAATAACTGAAATTATATTAGAAGCAGCAGACATCTAAAAACCAAAATGACAGGCATTCCAAGCATATTTTTAGTGTTACACATTGCTCTCCTCAGTGTCAAAAACCTGTTGGAGGTTCTTAGGACCACTGTCTAATTCATCCTGTGTTTATAAGTGCATGATTTTTCTCCTGCTATGTTTCCTAACTTTTGTGCTTGCTGTCTCTTTGTTGTTCAACCCTTAAGTTCTCGATTTCCATTCGGGTATGTTATACCTTTCCATTTTTATTTGTTCTTTTGAGTTCTTATACTAGGGAGACTATATGATATTTACATATATAGGTATGGTTTATTTTACTTATGAGCATATGTTCAAGACACATCCACTTATATATGAAGTCTTATAGTTTCTCATTCTTTATAGCTGAGTAATATTCCATTGTATAAAAATGTCACATCTTTTTCAGCTGTTCTTCAGATGATGGGCATTTTGGTTGTTTCCAATATTTGGCTGCCATAAATTGTGCTGCTATGAACATAGGTGCACAGATATTACTATGATATAATGTTTTCAGTTCTTCTGGGAAAATTGCCAGTAGGGGGATAGCTGGATTGAATGTGATTTCCAGTTCTAGTTTTTTAAGGAGTCTCCACACTGCTTTCCATAATGCTTGCACCAGTCTGCATTTCCAACAGCAGTGGAGAACTGTTGCTTTTTTTCCACAGCCTCTCCAACATTTGTTGTTTGTTGATTTCTTTATGAAGGCCATTCTTTCTGGGGTGAGATAGTATGTTTTAATTTGCATTTCATAAATGGCTAGTGATGACACCACATTTTTTAATCCATTCATCCGTTGAGACATACCAATTGCTTCTGCTCCCAGGAGTTAGCTACCATGAGTTGTGCTGCTATAAATATTAGTGTACATGTGTTACTGCAATATGAAATCTTTAAATGTTTTGAAAAGATACTTAGAATGGAAATGGCTGGGAAAAGTGAAGTTGAAAAAATTCCATACTTATTTCTATAATGGTTGTACTAATATGCATTCCCATCAACAATATAGGAGGGTTCTTTTTTACCATAGCCATGCCAGCATTTGTTGTTGTTTGATGGTTGCCACTTTTTCTGGGGTAAGATGATTTAGTGTTGCTTTAATTTGTATTTCTCTAATGGCTAGAGATACTGAACATTTTTCTCATGCATTTTTTAGCCATATGAAGTGCTTCTGAGAAGTGTCTATTCATTTAATCTGCCCATTTTATGACTGGATCTTTTATTTGGAGAGGTTTCATTTCTTTAGAGTTTTTCATAGATTCCTTGTATTTGTCCTCTGAAGAATAGCTCTCAAAAATGCTCTTCCATTCTATAAGTTATCTCTTCAATCTACTGGTTGTTTCCTTTGCTGGGAAGGTGTTAATTTGATATAATCCCATTTGTTGATTTTTGCAATTTATTTCTTATGCAACTGAAGTTCTGCTTAGTAAGTCCATGCTTACACCTATGACTCAAAAATAATTTTTCTTCAGTGGAAGATGAGGAGGATGAAGATAATGAAGATGAAAGGGAAGAGGAGGACGTGAGCAGGAAGGAGGAGGATGAAGAGGATTACAACGATGGGGAAGTCAATGATGAGGAAGACGAAGAAGAGGCTGGTGAGGAATAACAGGGTCAGAATTGAAAACGAGAACCCAAAGATGAGGGAGAAGATGATAAGTGGAATCACTTATTTTGAAAAAAAAATCCTATTGTGATTTGACGGTTTTTACCTGTATCCCCACCCCACCTCCAAATTCTGTCCCTGAAACTTATTTTTTTCTGATTGTAACTTTGCTGTTGGAAATAGAGGTGAAAAGTGTACTGGGGTTTGCAGGGGAAGTGGAATAAGATACTATTTTTACTGTCCCCCAAAGTAATAATTCCTTTCCTCCTCCTCCTCCTCTTCCCCCTTCTTTTTATTCTTCTCTTTCACCTCTTTCTCCTACTCCTTCTATCTTAGAGGAAGTGAATGTTTTATTTTAATATTTAGACCTTTGATCCATTTTGGTTTTAGTTTAGTACATGATGAGAGCTACAATTCTAGATTCATTCATATAAAGCTCTAAATGTTTCACCATCACTGGGATAGATTATAAGACAATAGGAACGGCTGAGAAAGAGCAGACTATGTTTTGTTTGTTTGTTTGTTTGTTTGTTTGTTTGTTTGTTTTTTGGTGGGAGTTAGAACTTACAATCTTGTACTTGCCAGGAAGGCACTTGTGTCACAGAACTATCTCCCCAGCCCCAAGAGCAGACTATGTTATATTGAAAACATCAGATAAAGAATTTAAAAAGCAGAAGAAAGAAATAATAACTAAGAAAGTACTACTTCTATAGAAACTTGAGATAAAGAAATGTAATGGGTTGGGAAGATAGCTTGGTCGTCTAAGCATCTGTCTGGCAAGCACAAGGACCCGGGTTTGATCTCTGGTACTTCATGCCATGCCAGCCCCAGAACCCAAGGTGCATAGTGGCAGCCATCAATACCAGGGGTGATGGCACATGCCTGTAAACTCAGCGTTGAGGAAGCTGAGACAAGAGGATCACTATGTGCCTAAACTGCATAACTAGACCCTGTAGCAAATAAATAAATGAATAAAAACTCTTAAAAAAAGAAAAAGAAATGGGATAGGGCATAAGAAGAGGGAGGAAAAAAATAAAAATCAACTAAGTCAAAGCAAAAAACAAAACAACAACCATTACCACCGCCACCACTACCTCCACCACAAAAACAAAAAAATATCTAGTAGTAGCTCAGACCAAGTACTCCAACAAGAGATTGTATGCTGAGTCACAGAAGATTGCTTTGCCCAAAAGCCTGAGTGTTCATATCTTTTTTCTTATCAGGGTTGCAGGCTGACTGCAGGCAACCACTCCAAATTCACCTCTCTTCCTTGCATTCAAAACTCAAACAAGTACAGTCTCAGAAACTCTCTGCAGGCTGCAGGTAGAATCTGATGCTATCCCTGGGCTTAGCTTAACACCCCCTCCCCCGTTGGACTTAGTTCACTTGCAAATGGAGCACTACAAAGTCAGGTATGTTCATATTGCAGTGGGGGACCTTGGGAATGTGTGAATGTGTTTACATGTTGCTGTGGAGGCCTATAGGAGACAGCTGATGTGTCCCTTTGCTGGTGCAGCACCATAGAGCTCAGTGAGAAATTTACTCTCAGGTGGGAATTTGAAGAGTCTATGGGCATCAGCATATGCCTGCAGGAACGCACAGGTCCTATTTGCCTATTTGTTCTTTCTGCTTGGGGTGGTGATGTGTTATTCCCTTGCCCTTGTTCAGTGCTGGCAGTAATGCTGCTGGGCAGCAGCATTCCCTAGTGTCTTGGTTACTTTTCTAGGGCAGAATACTTGACACTCAATATTAAGGAAGGAAAGGTTTACCTAGTTCACAGTTTATGTAGGTTTCAGTCCATGATTAGCTGACTCCAAGACAGAGTGGTATATGGCAGAGGGTAGCAGTTCATGGTGGCAGAAAACAGCAAAACAAGAGCAAAAAACAGAAGAGGCCACAGAGAACAAGCCTCTTTCCCTCTCTTGTATTGCATTCAGGCTATCCACTCAAGGCTGGGTGTAGCACTCACACCCATAACCACAGCAACACTTAACAACCATAATCCTAGTGATGGATCATGAATCAATCATAAACTCTAAAAGCCTGCCCCATGACTGTTTGGGGCTTTGGTGGGACATCTAGACCGAAACCATAATACCTAGTGGTTAGAGAAGAGTTGGGGAGAAAGAACTGTTATTTGTAGAGTCTGACTCAGGATTCGAACCTCCATAGTATCAGTCTCTCGCTCATTCTCTCAAGCTATTTGGGATGCTCTCAGAATGGCTGGTCTCCAGAAGGTGGGTGCTGGAGTGGTATGGACCAGCCATATTGGCTCTGCTTTCCCCTCCAATGATCCAGTTGTTAGTTTTGATTCATATGCACCATCATTCCAATTAATTTTCTTATTCTAAGTGTAAGCCCATCCCTCACTACAGGGTACTTATGATTTCAGGGAATTTTCTTTCAACATCTGTGATGTGTTGCTTCCCCTAGTCAGCCATGCTGGATCTCTTAAAGTAGAAGTTTTAAACTTATGGAATCCCATTAAAAATGAACAGACTATGTAGGGACTCCGTTTGTCCTAAACTATTCATATAAAAGGAATCCAATGGAAGAATTAGCTTATTTGGGGAAATTTAGCAAGGATTCCACTTGGCTTCTACTTGGAGAGTAACCTTAAATCATCTCCCTTTTTTCTGATGCTACAGAATATTGATTTCTTTTATTGAAAACTGGCAGATATCCGGTATTCTGTGCTATTATGTATAATTTGTGGTGGATTTTGTGCCACTTTTAGATTTTGTTAGAATTACCTGATATACTTTGCTTTGTTTGTGGGGCTAACAGAACAAAAGATTTATGATGTCAACTTATATATGCAAAGAGTACTTATGTTAGTGAATCAACAAAAGTTTATTATAAAATATAGTTACCATTTTTATAATACTAGTTTATTTTTTCAGAACCAGGGATTGAACTCAGGCCTTTGCACTTGCCAAGCAAGAGCTTATTCTACTGAGCTATTTCCCCAGCCCCTTTAATGCCAGTTTTATGAAGTCATTAAGCAATAATATGTATCATTTATTCTCACTTACAAGAAGTAGAATTTCCAAGATCAGCAGTATCTTATTCAACTCTCAGGAAAGAAGGGAAGAGAAATCGTTATTGAGGGCCTTTAGCCATGGAGATTCCAACCCTGGAATGTCAGTCTCCAGGGCTCATGTTTTGAACTAGGGGCATGGAGGGTCCCCTTCAACTCTTTTTTCCAGGTACTCTACCTAGTCTCACATTGCATGACTACTCCAGCTCTATAATGATGTGGGAACTGGAAAGGAAGTGTCATTCAAGCTCATTGTATTCATAAGGATAAAAGAAGTTTCCTTTATTATTGGCCAGACCACTTAACCAGTCATAAGGAGGCAAATATGTTAGGGAAAAACAAATATATAATATATTATATATAATATAATATAGAAATATTATAGAAATATATTTCTTTTTAAACACGATGTCAGTGAAAATATGAACATAGTTTAAAATGATCACTCAGTATACTTGGAAATATACTGTGACATGATGATCAGGGAGAATTTTGTTGCCCTCAGAGGAAAGCAATGTGCCTGGTTTAGTTTGTAAGAATCATTGCTCTGGGGCTGGAGAGATGGCTCAGCAGTCTAAAGTGCTTGCTTAGGCAAGCTTAGGCAACCACAGGGACCGTGGTTTGATCCCTGGCACCACATGCTGCACCAGCCCCACCCCGAGGGTAGGCTGGGCTGGCCATAATAAATAAATAAATAGATAGATAGATAGATAGATAGATAGATAGATAATAAAAAGAATAAAGAAAGTATCTTTCATGGTTTATGTTTAGTTGTTCCCCCAAGGTCTCATGCAATCATGGAGTGGGGACTTCTAGAGTTTGAGACTCCAGTCATGATTCACTGAGATTATGTGTTTTAGTACTGATGGGACCATGGGTCTGAGTCCTTCTAGGATTATGGGTGTGGCCTAAGGCAGATAGGCTGAGGCAGAAAACCTGAATATAATATAAAGAGAGACACAGAGAGAGACTATCACTGTTTTTCTCTGCTTCCCTGGTTATTCTGTTGCCTCTGTCGCCATTGTTGCTGTTTTGCCGCCATGAACTGCTGTTCTCTGCCATGTTCCACTCAGCCTTGGAGCCGGCCAAATATGGACCAAGACGTCCAGGAACTGTGAGCTAAATAAACCTTTCATTCCTTTATTTTGAGTGTCGGGTATTTGTCCCGGCAATGAGTAAAAACTAAGATAGTATCACTGTTGTGAAGTTTGGGAGGTGATGAATACTGAGTAGGTATTAGCAATGCTCTTCATCAATGATGAAATCTAAGAATGTTTTTGGTTTTATGTTGTATTCATAAAATGTGCTACCTGGGAATGTGCATGAACATCCCTGGACAGTATGAGAGTGCTGGCCAGTGACATGCTTCTTTGCATTTAAGCTGGGAGAGTGAAGCGAGTTACAGAACATACAGAACTTATTCCAGGTTTCTTCTCACTGTGCACTAATTCTGGGTACCTTTATCCCTCCCACATTCTTTGTTGTTAGAAGAAGGCTCACACTGTCAAATGCCTCTTTTTTTTGAGAACCAGATCCACCTATCCTCCTGCCTATTTCATACTTGAAATATTATTTATCCAAAATGAAAAATTTCACCTATCTACAAACTACTTCCTTTCTGAAGTTCTCCTTCTTGGTAGATGGACCATGGACTAGGTGATGGCAGACACCTCAACTTTCTTTAACACCTCATCTCTTTCAAACTGAACTCACTGTGAGGCCAGGCATCTTCATTTCTCAAAATTCACTACTTCCTTCTATCCTCCTCCCGTTTCTCATAGTGCAGAAACTAATATTCTATCTTTTGCTGTGTTTCTCTGCTTTGAAGATAGTACTTCTCCCTTATATTTGTGACACTGAAACCTTGATAGCATTCCCACTCAGTTTAAAAGTCTGGAAAGGCCATGTGGTCTTCAGATGAGGTCTAACATCACAAGAGGGCCTGTAAGTTCTGAACAATCAGTTCTCAGATTATTCTCCTGACCTCATTTTTGTTTCATAGGTGCATCTCTGGAAACTCGGACCTTTCTATTTTTCTAATTTCTCTACAACCAAGACCTGCCCTGAGACTGTTTTGATACTCTTCCCACTGCTGGACTGCTCTCTGGGTCTGGTTAATGTTTCCAACCTCTCATGATTATTCACATCTCATCCTTAGATGTAACTTTTCAGGGAGATTTTTTCTGATTCCCCCTGAATATGTTAGGTGTTGCTATTATTATAGTCACTTTAGTTCCTCTGTAGTATTTAACATCATTGTAATTAAGTAAATATTTATAAAACTGTGCTGCTAGACAGTCAAATCTCTGAGGGGAGTACCTATGTAAATTTTGTTTATTGTCCTCATAATTCCAGGCATATGTATGCTCTCAGGAAGCATAGGTGATGAAACACTAGTATGATTTCAACACAACGATCTACGGACATTCTGCCAGGCACATACACAATTTTTCACCTATTCCATCTTACTCAACTTTCCTTATTCTTTTCTTTTTTCTTTTCTTTTCTTTTTTTTTGCCTTTTTGAGACAGAGTCTCACTATGCAGTTCAGGCTGGCCTTGATCTCACTTTTGTAGCCCAGGCTGGTCTTGAACTTGCACTGATCCTCCTGCTTCAGCCTCCCAAGTGCTGGAATTACAGATGTGCGCCACAACGCCCAGTTCTTACTCAACTTTCAACACTGTGGCAATGGAAATCGTTTCCAAGTAAGTACTTCATCCTTATAACTGACCCATAAGATGTGCTCAGCCCATTTCTTAGAAGTACAACAAGAAGAAAACTCACCAAACAAGATATATGTTACTCTACCTGGCCTCTCACTTTGATTGGTAGTTACTTTCAGTTAGGAAGATATTCCCAAACTATTTTATAATAGGGCTAAGACTTTCTAATAATACTGTTGTGGAATGTATACCACACTAGGATGTCTACTTTTAAATGTATTCAGAGGAACTTTTATTTTTCAATTTGAGTAGTAATTGAACATGTAAGTAGTTAATGAAGTAAGCCTCTCATAACAAAAAGTAAATTTACATCAAGATCAAACAGTTGCACATCTTCCATTCCTTCACTGTCTATCTCTGTAATGTCTACATTCTATCTTACAGAGCAATTAACAAGAAATAAAGACAACACTCAGCTTTATTATGTTTAGAAGAGTTTTCTTATTTAGGAGGTAAGCTCATGGGAAGCGCAGTCTGGGTTGCATATGTTATTAGGTATTCAAATGGATAGCTGACCAATGAAGTACAGGAATATAGGAGATTTTCAAAAGCAGAGGAGGAGAAGGAGGGGAGGAGAGGAAAATGAAGAGGAAGAAAGTGAAGAGGAAGAAGAGGAGGAGAAAGAGAGAGGAAGAGGAGGAAGAGGAGAAGCAGTTATTTCTTTCCAGTATTATAGAAGATAAATGATGGTAGATGTGATAATTACAATAACAGCTATGATAAGTAAATGAACACTTCTGAGTTATTTTAGTTTTGGTAGAACAGAAAACAGCTGTCATCATGTGGCTAAATTATCTTTCTTCTAGTGTAGTTTCTTTTTACAAATGAAAGAATGTCAGGGAAATTATGCCTTGGACTATGATAGAACATATAAGTTTAAATCATCTCAGCTTCCACATTGATTGAAAATTCTAGTGTGGGTGTTTTAACTGTTTATAGCACTTTCTCACTGATATTACAAGTAGGCATTTGACTTTTTTTTTTGTCTTTTTGAGACAGGGTCTCACTATGCAGTTCAGGCTGGCCTTAAGCTCACTTTTGTAGCCCAGGCTGATCTCAAACTCGCACTGATCCTCCTGCCTCAGCCTCCAGAGTGCTGGGATTACAGGCGTGCACCACCACGCCTGGCTAGGCATTTGACTTTAATGACCAAAAGTTAATTTGAAAACACTTTTACAGTAAATTAGTCATCAACAATGACTAATTCATACTTTCAAAATTTAAATAACAATAAGCAATGAAGAAGGCTTTAAAAAGTTTATTTTCAACCTCCCATTCAGTCGGAAAGAAGGCAATGTTCAGGGATACTTCAGAGGTAAAATAAGGAGTGGGATTTGTGAAAAGCACCAAATTTGGATACTATGCTGAAGTCACTGGATGATCTCGGAATTCTGCTTGTGTATGGCAGAGTGAACCCTTGTAGCTAAGTCTCAAGGAACTAAATGAAGTTTCAATATTGACACTCCAAGGGCCAAAGTGTGGAGTGAAAACATTCCCCAAACTGCTCCTTAAAACAAGGGAATGGCAACAAGAACAAAATCCACTTCCAAGTTTGTCAAAAGAACTTAACAGATGAGATCAGAACTCTCTTCTTGTGTTTTTCAAATGTCTAGAATACAATCTACCATCACTAGACGTTTAAGAAATTAAAAAAGCATGATTTATGATCAAAAGTAAAGAGAAAAATCACTGGCAGTTGATTTATGGTGATTTAAATTTGGAAACAGATTGAATTTCAGAGCAGCTCTTATAACTGCTTAAAGATACAGAGGGAAGTACCCTTGCAATAAATGAACACACAGAAACTCTCTTTAGAGAAACAGAAATTATAAGAAAACCACAAATGCAAAATTGAGAACCTAAAACATATAAAATCTGAAATAAAGAAGTGAATAGATTTTCAGAGGGTGTATCAGAAATCAAACTCAGGACTTTGTGTCTGCCAGGCAGGCAGTATGCTGCTTGACTATATCCCCGGCCTCCACTGGATGATTTCAACAGGTTGGAGGTAATAGAAGAATCAGGGGACATGAAAGATAGAACAATAGCAGTGACCCAGACTGAAGGGGAGAGATAAATAAGTGAGGTTAACAAAAGGATTGAATTTAGTGATCTGTGTATGGTATGGAAAGATATATATTTTTTACTGAAGATATAGAAACACAGAGAAAAAGGAAGAAAATTATTTCATGATATCAAAAGCCCTAAATTTTCCATATTTGCCAAAAATAATATGCTGACAGATTTTAAAAACTCAAAATCTCAAGCAGGATTAATATGAAAAATATTATGTCCACTCATGTTATAAACTTGAAAACCAAAAATAAAAATTATTTGAAGTAGATTAAAAAATAACACACAGGGAAATTAAGAGTATATACTGTAGGCATCTGTAAACATAGGGATCCATTGATCTTACTGTGAACGGTTCAGCCCTGGGGAGACAGGGCAGTAGGAATGAGAAAGGTATACAAGACAAAAAGTTGGGCTAGGTGGTCGCCAGTCTGTCTGATGGGCAAAACTATCTCAACGCACACAGAAACGATCTTTTATTTATACTTCTACAAAGTTTGCATCCCATAACACAAGGCTACCCAGCAACCAACAGCTGGCTTGAACCAGACAGGATGTTTTTCTCAACAGGATGTTTTCCTCAGAACTGGGGTAGCTTTCTGCTCCAGGCAGGGAGGCCCAGTCTCACCTACACACACTTGATCAAAATCCTGACTTCCTGCGGCTCCCAACAATATATATGGGAACAAAGACTTGAATGGTTGTTGACTGTCCATCAGAAAGAAGTGGAGGTCAGAAGGCATCAGGATAGCTCAGTGGTCTAAAGCACCTGCTTGGGAAAGCATGGGCGGCTTCAGGGACCACGGTTCGATCCCCGGCACCACATGCTGCGCCAGCCCTTCCCTCTATCATTTACTACAACTTTTATCTATAATCCCTTTTGGAATTTCTTTAAATTGTACACAGGATGTAAAAGAACAAGATAAAAATGAATATAATATATGCATCAAATTAGATTACTATATGCAATTAATAGCATGTCAATTAATAATCCTGATCATTATACTGTGGCCCAAAGATTAGCCATGTTTTTTTCAATTTGTATGCTAATATATTATAGGTGGTTTTTTTGTTTGTTTGTGTTATGGTTTATGTCTAGTTGTCCCCCCAAAGCCTCATGGAGTCATTGGGCCGGGACTTCTCGAGTTTGAGACTTGATCCATGATCCCTGGGATTATAGGTTTTAGTACTGATGGGATTATGGGTGGAAGTACTTCTGGGATTATGGGTGTAGTTTAGGGTGGGAGTTAAGGTGGAGAGCCTGAATGTAATATAAAGAGAGACAGAGAGACAGACTGGAGCTCTAGCTGTTGCTGCTGCTCTGCTGCCCTGATTGACTGGCTGCCTCTGCCGCCATTTTGTTGCTGTTCCGCCGCCATGAACTGGATGCTCTCTGCTCTGTTCCACTCAGCCTTGGGCCAGCCGAATATGGACTGAAACCTCCACAAACTGTGAGCTAAATAAACCTTTCCTTCCTTCATTTTGAGTGTCGGGTATTTGTCCCAGCAAAGAGCAAAAAGTAACTAAGACAGTTTGTTTTTTTGTTTTTTGGTTCAGGACCGGGGTTTGAACTCACAACCTTGCAGTTGCCAGGCAGGCACTTGTGCCACGAAGTTATCTCCCTAGCCCCCATTTTAGGTTTAAGTGGTGTCATATTTTCAAGGTATTTCCAAATGATTCAGGAAAGATACACACTGAAATAATAAGGTACACAGGACAAAATGTGAACAGTCATAGACTCAGAGCAAGATACCCAAGAGTTCTTTATATTTTTCTTTCAATTTTATTGTTATGTCTGAAATCATTCCAAAGGGAAAAATCATAAAAGTAAAAGGAGGTGTGTGTGTGTGTGTGTGTGTGTGTGTGTGTGTAATGTGTGTAGAGAATGAATATATCCTGAGGAGTCTTGTTTTCTTCTTGAGATATTTTTATTTCTACATATGATTGCTGCAGACATTTTAGTCATCTTTACTACTCAGCCTGAAGTTGAGAATTTGGGAGCAGAGGGGAAAAAATCTAGGTCCGCATCATCAACATGGAGCTGGATAATCACTCAGAAGTTCCTTTACCTCTGGACTCCAAATTTTCTGAACGAACTATTTCTACTAATTCCATCAGTCAAAGTTTATTTTGTTATTTTTTTTGTTATAGCTTCTAAAGCCTCCCAGTACATGTGTTTTGTGTTATTTTTTCAACTATCCTATATTTTACAGTCATTTTCAAGGGAGTGATACATTATTGATTTGAGCAACTTTTTAAAACTTTTAATTGTTGTAACACTAGTGAAAAGTTTTTTTTTTTTTCAAAACAATCGTGAAAGTCAAATTTGAAAGTCTTTTTTTTTTTTTTAAGAAATACAATTGAGCTTTATTTGTCACCCAATTTCTTTCTTTCTTTTTTCCTTTTTTTTTTTGTATTATGGCTGGCTCAGCATGCCCTGGTTGTGGGGCTGGCGCAGCATGTCATACTAGGGATCAAACTGTGGTTTCTGTGATTACCTAAGCTTTCCTAAGCAGGTGCTGTAGACCACTGAACCATCTTGCCAACCCTGAAAGTCTTTTTAAAAAAATGTTATTTATTTATTTATATATGTATGTATGTATGTATGTATGTATATATGTATGTATGTATGTTGTGGCTGGCTCAGCCTGCCCTGGCGGTGGGGCTGGCACAGCATATTGTGTCAGGGATCAAACCATGGTTCCTGCAGTTGCCTAAGATTGCATAAGCAGGCACTTTAGACTGCTGAGCTATCTTGCCAGCCTCAACACTGAAAGTCTTTGAGGTGGATAGCTGTCAGTGATTGCTCTCCTTTGGTAAGAAATTGTACCTCAGAATGTTTGGGTAGCATAGTAATAAACAAATAAACTGAAATCAAACCTATTTGAGTCCCAACTTCTTCTTTCTACAGAGATGATCACTCTTCACCAAAAGTTCTCATTTTTTTGCAGACAGTATTTCTCCATCTTTTTGAAGTCAGTAGTAGCCATGTGAATTTTCTTTACTCAGCAAAATGTGACCAGACAAGGTGCTTTACTTATTGGCCCAAACTTTAAGGATCAATGCATGTTCTATTGTTTATATGTTCTCTAATGCAGATAGTGGTGTTCCATGAGTCTGGGTCCTACAGAGAGCAGACCAAGAGTGTAGCATCAGCAACAGTGAGATGTAGCAGAATTAAGAATATAGACTTGCCGGGCGTGGTGGTGCACACCTGTAATCCCAGCACTTGGGAGGCTGAGGCAGGGGGATCAGTGCGAGTTCAAGACCAGCCTGGGCTACAAAACTGAGCTCAAGGCCAGCCTCAACTGCATAGTGAGACCCTGTCTCAAAAAAAAAAAAAAAAGAATATAGACTTGTTATAAACCACTAAGATATTCACTGTTTGTTAACAGTATCTCTTTGCCTTTCCTGACTGATAAATTTATAAACTGACTTTATGTCTTGTCATATTTTTAAATCACAAAATTTAATTTAGTTTTCCATTACACAAATTTTTTATTTATATATTATTTTTTAATATTCAACCCAGAAACCAGGCCTGGCATCTGAGTAAGACCACTCTGGGCAAGGCAGAAACTCATTTGACCCAGCAAACCAGGCTTAGTATGCCCAATGTGGAAAACTGTTACAGAACTCCTTGCAGAGAGACTAGAGACAAGGCCCACCCACCTGATCCAGGAGCAGAACATCTTGCCAGAGTGGCACAGTAGGTTTGCCTCCAAGGGCTACAGCAGAAAGAAGTGGAGCTCAGCTCAGGCCCAAGTCACACCCACCTGGATGACTTTGAACTTGGCAGATCCAGATCAGATGCTAAGGTAAGAACTCTACCAAAGCTCTACACCAGAAGTCAGAAGACAGGGCTCTACAAAAACGATAAATAGAAGGAGCAAAATGTGCTCTCTGGCCCCCAGGCCCACCCAGAACAAATACAGGAGACAATAGCATAAAAGAAATTGGAAATCACACACTTGAAATCTCTGAAAAAAATATCATCTAAAGTAAAGAAACAACTGCAGAAAGGTATAGAAGAAATCAGATCCGAAATAATTTCTGAAGTAAAAAAATAATACATATGATAAAAGAAGTACTAAGTGCTTCTAACAATAATGATAAAAAATAGAGGAGAATAGAAAAATGATGGAATCCTTGAAAGCAGTATAAGAAAGTAACATACTGTATGAAGCAGATCCAAAGTGCTATACAGGAAATGAAAACCTCAATCACAAGCTGGCAAAACTGTTTCAGTGAAAGTGAAAATATACTTTCAGACCTTAAAGACAGCTAGTGAAGAGGAAAGAAAAGATCTCTTAATAACAGCTAGGATGCAAGAAAAAAATAATTCAACGTTTGCAAGATGATGCAAAGATGAACAACATTGGACTAATAGGCATCATTGAGAATGAAGGAGTCAATACAAATGATATAAAAAGAATATGGGCAGAAGTAATAGCAGAAAACTTCCCAAATATGGGGAAACAATTTGACATTCAGTAACTGAAGCATATAGAACTCCAAATAGCATCAACCCAATGAAAAACACACCCAGACATATAATAATCAAGATTCCAGAAATTCAGCACAGGAACAGTATACTAAAAGCCACTAGAGAAAAGAAACAGATCACATTTAAAGGAAAATTTATTAATATAATAGCAGATTTCTCCTTACAAACCATCAAGTCAAGAAGAGCAAGAATCAAAGTACTTCAAGTCTTGAAAAAAACAAATTCTAGTCCAGACTACTATACCCTGCAAAACTCTCTTTCAAGCTCAATGGAGAAGTGAAATACTTCCAGGACAAAGAACAACTAAAGAATTTCATGATGCCAAAGCCAACCCTGCACAGTTTACTAAAAGATATTCTAGAGAGGATCAAAATGACCCCAACTCCATGAAAGAAAATGGAAAGAACCCACAAAATAAGGCAAATAATTAAATACAGGAGAAAAAGAGGTATATAAAAGCAGTCTTTCAACTATTATTTCATATACAGCAGCAGAATATGTCCATCAGCATATCCTACAAATGGACTTCTCTGGCACACTATGGGTCATGATTCTGTCTGATTCTACAGGGTGGATATCAAGGAAATAGCAGTAGTTCAGTCCTACAAGTGACACTTGGCCACCACAGTGTCCATGTACACAACATCCTAGAACTTTGTACAATATCCTATCACCAAATTGCTAGAAGTTCTGGTCATGTGCTTGTAATTCCAATATTTATGTTATGCTTTATTCTTAGTAATTCTTTACTCCCATGGCAACTTTTTCTTAGTTGATATCTTTGTATACATTCACCTATTCAAATACTGTACAAGTACTCTGAATTGACTACAGATTTGTACATATGATATAGAACATTCTGGCCTATAACTTGGACTCATGATTTGATTTGAATTTTGGAATATTATTTTGAAATATTTAATCTAATTTTAAATAACACTCACTTAGATTTCTCAATATTATTTGATTATACTTTTTGTTTAATGATTCATACTATATCTCTGACTTACAATCTATTTATAAGACATAGTATGTTATTTTCACCTAGTGTTAGAAACTTTAAAAGGAAATATGTACATACAAGAGAGTTAGGATAGATATATAGCTACTTTGTCTTAGTTCATTGAGAATAAGAGTTGGTACTAATATTTTTTTGCACTAATATTGTTTAGACAAGATATCAGGTCTGCACCTTATCCTCTATATAACTACTATAAAGACAATGATATGAATGGTATTAATTACTGTAGCCATCCTACTAATTTGTGTTGAAGCTATTTCATTGCTCTTTTATCTTTTTTTCTCATTAAAATGAACAAAAAAGATGAAAAAATATATTTCACTTTTTTAACTTATGGAGTTTACTTAATCATATTTCACTTACGAAGCCTGTAATTTTTTGTTTCCTTTGCAACTTTCTTAGACTGCAACTCTAGTAGATTTGGTAATAATACCTCTGTATCATTTATATTGCTTTGTGGTGTAAGTAAAAAATCTGACTTAATAAAATGATTTATTTTGGGGGATTGTAGTGGTTGATACATTGTGTCACTTGGCTGGATGACTCAGTGGCCCAGTTGCCTATTGGTGGGGGTTCCGCCCTGCAGTAAAATTGGTTCCTCCCTTGAGTGTGACCAGGGCCTGCTTAGGATATGATTGGCTCGTCCCTAGAGTGGGATCAAGGGTTCATCCTAGGGTATGTGACCCTAGGGCACAATGGATCCACTTCAGAGTGACTCAGAACAAAGAGACTTTATAAAGGGGCTGAGGACAGAGTCAAGACTTCACTTTGTCAGAGGAGATTCAGTCTTTGCATTCAACCTAAACATCATCATCTGGCTTGCAGCGCAGACTCTTCAGCCTCCAGCTTGGATCTTTCACCTTCTGTTGCAGACTCTTCAGCATCCATCACAGATCCATCAGCCAATGGATAGAGACTTACATGGAGTACTGCAGTCAGTTTTAGACCTTAAGATGGAATTTTCAGTCCAGGGTGTGCAGATGCCTTCTGCACACTTCGTCATCTGACTCTATGGCTGACTATTGTAAGCCAATCTTATAATTCCTTATAGATTGTATATATGTGTTAATATCCATTCCTTATAATATATCTGTTCTGCTTCTCTAAGTAAAACCTTGGCCAATACAGAAATATAAATGGTAGTCCAAAGCATGGATAGCTTTGAGCAAGGCCTGACCCAGGGTTTTACTGTGTCACCAGTGCTCTCTGCTTTCACCATAAGTCTGTGTGTTCTATGTGGAACTGTGTGTGTGTGTGCGTGTGTGTGTATGTGTGTGCACGCGTGTGTGTGTATGTGTGTGTGTATTTGTGGAGAGTCAGCTTGAGGAACAGCAAAAGCAGGAGGAGCAGAAGGAGGAAGAAAAGAAAAAGGGGATGGGGAAAGAGGGAAAGGAAAATGGATGAGAAAGAAACATGAAGTTGCTCTGAATGTTACTCTTTTTTTTTTTTTTTTTTTTTTTTTTTTTTTTTTTTTTTTTTTTTTTTTTTTTTTTTTTTCTTTTTGTCTTTTTGAGACAGGGTCTCGCTATGCAGTTGAGGCTGGTCCTGAGCTCACTTTTGTAGCCCAGGCTGGTCTCGAACTCGCACCAATCCTCCTGCCTCAGCCTCCCAGAGTGCTAGGATTACAGGCGTGCGCCACCACGCCCGGCTCTGAATGTTACTCTTAAGTCAGAAAATCAGAATATAATGAGATGAATGGAAGCTCAATTTGGAAATGAGGTGAAATTAACTTCCTTAACATCATATTATCATGTAAATTTATTGTTTCAGAAAGATAGTGGATGATAGAACTGAAAAATAAACTCAGATTTTACTTTACTGCTTAAGGAAAATAAATGGTAAATAAATCTCTGGGGCTTTTGAAACTTACAGAGTGATAAATCATCCATAGACCAAGAAAATGCCTAACCTACATACAGACTATACTGACTATTTTCATTGTCAAGAAATTTATCATTTTGCTATATAAAATTAAAGCCATTGGGGCAGCTATTGAGCTTGTATAATGTGCTAAATTTTCAAAATTTTAGGTAAATTTCACATGAACAATAAAGACAGAATGTAGTTTTAGTTATATTAACAGGCACCCAAGAAGCGCTGGTTAATGGAATAAATATAATACTATCAGGCTGGTTACCTGTTGTAAGAAAAATTTATATTTCCTTCACCAGGAATTACTAACTATTGTAAGGTGAGTCAATTAGAAAGTGGAAAAAGCTGACAATGCCTTGATGATTACATTTTACTTTTCCTATGTATGTGATGCTGGGACAGTTGACTCTTCTAAACTGCATTTTTCTACTATGGGGATAAAAAGTATTGATTATAATGGCAATTTAACCAGATAATGTCTGCAAAAAGTTCTTAGTCACGCCTGGGGAGATAGCTCCATGGCATAAGTGTCTGCCTGGCCAAGTGCAAGGTCATGAGTTCAAATCCTGGTCCTGCAAAAAAAAAAAAAAAGGACTACATAAAAGTTATTTGTCAATGGCATTTAAAAAGGTAGGAGGAGGGGGCTGGGGAGATAGCTCCGAGGCACAAGTGCCTGCTGGGCAAGTGCAAGGTCGTGAGTTCGAACCCTGG
>PVJA010013329.1:38022-49926 GCA_004027025.1 Myocastor coypus | reverse complement strand
TTTTTTTTTTTTTTTTTTTTTTTTTTTTTTTTTTTTTTTTTTTTTTTTTTTTTTTTTTTTTTTTTTTTTTTTTTTTTTTTTTTTTTTTTTTTTTTTTTTTTTTTTTTTGTCTTTTTGAGACAGGGTCTTGCTATGCAGTTGAGGCTGGCCTTGAGCTCACTTTTGTAGCCCAGGCTGGTCTCGAACTCACACCAATCCTTCTGCCTCAGCCTCCCAAGTGCTGGGATTACAGGCGTGAGCCACCACGCCCAGCTATTTTCTTTATTTTTGAAGAGAATAAAAAATAGTAAAGAAGACACAGAAAGAGAAATAATACAGAATTTCACTAAGTAGAAGGATAGGAATTCTACAATGTCTGTCATAATGCATATTGTTGTCTTCAAACAAGTCGTTCAGATCACCAGATATAAGCAAGCAAAACTGGTGAAAATGTTATAAAAATTTAAACAAGAGAGAGAAAAACTGTAAACACTAATTGTTTCTTTCAATAGACCAGTAGAAATCATCAATACAATTATTCAAGCTATCTGGTCTATATATAATTTTTTCTAGAATAAAACATCAGGAACAAAAGGTTTCATCATTATATTATAATCTTAAATAGAAAGACACCAAAAATTTATTTTTTGATCACTATTAACAAGAAATAACGATGTGGTAGTTTCAAAACACGTTAGTAATACATTTGCAATAATTGACACATTGCATATTGTTGTCCTCATAATAGTTATACAGAGCACAGGGTGTGGACATGATACATTTTCTAATCGATATTGGTAAGGAATTAAAAAAAAAAAAAAGAAAAAATTTCTTCTCTTTGAATTGAGAGGAAGTAGTTGTATACACAGTCCAATGTTCCATAATTGCTTTGGGTTACTAGTGAAACTGGCAATGTTGGAGGCTGTTGATTTAAGCCTCTTACAGCACATCATACTAATCTAGCTCTGTGTTTTATGCCTCATAATTAAGCTTTTCTGCTGGGTGATCAAGGGCAAGTTAAAGCAAGACCTGTATAACAAACATTCATATTTTCTACTTCCAAGATCAAATCCCCTCAGGATTAACTTTGGAACCATGTACAGTGCTTTGTAGATCTGTTGTTAGTGTCAGCTTTCAGGATGAGTCACAGCCATTGCTTGACCAGTTTGCTTTCTGTGAAAGCCTGAGAGAATGTTTTTTTCTCTAGGTGACTCTCTTTAGACACACTATACTTCATTTGTTCCTTTCCTCTGAGGTCCCATAATCTCCTCGACCAGAAAATTTGGGACACCCCCGAGTTATAGGATGTTACAGCACAGGTTCTCTTATCTCCTGAGTCCTTGCTGACCTGGAAGGGCTAGGGCCAAAATATTGGCTATCCTCATAGCCCTTCTTTTTCTTCAATTTTTGGTCTGTTAACTTACATTCTCGACACTCCAGCAGAGAAGCTTCGTGATGCTATTACTCTATAATGTAGGTAACTGAGCTCAACATCACTTTCTTTCTGAATATCAAGCACCTTTGACTTAGCTTGAAATTGATTATTTTCCATCAATCGTTCATATTCTAATGACCCTCCATAGAATGATAAAAGCAGTTACACATTTTTACACAGACATTTAGAAATCCAAGGATGCACAAAATTGTAGCCCGTCAAGCCTATGGCATTTTGTCCAGTCTCTTACTCTCAATTAATAGTTTTTGTTTTGTTTTGTTTTGGTTTTTTCTTAACCAACCATTTAGTTGAAAGAGTATAGCAGTAACTAAGTTTACATTAGAAGCAGTATACATCTAAAAGATCAGAATGACAGGCTTTCCAATCATAGTTTTAGTGTTGCATGTTGCTATGGTCAATGTGAAAAAACTTTTGAAGGTTCTTAGGACCAATATCTGATTCATCCTGTGTACATAAATGCATGGTTTTGAGCCTGCTATGTTTCTTCTCTTTTCTGCTTCCAGTAACTTCATTGTTTAATCCATAACACATTCAGCTGTGTTATGCCCTTCAATTTTTATTTCTTCTTTAGTGTTCTTACACTAGGGAGACTACATAATATTTACACGTGTAAGTCTTGTTTATCTCACTTATGAGTATATGTTCAATATACATCCGTTAATATATGAAGTCTTCTAGCTTTTCATTCTTTATAGCTGAGTAATGTTCCATTGTATAAAAATACCACATCTTTTTCAACCATTCCTCAAATGATGTACATTTTGCTTGTTTCTAAGATTTGATTATTACAAATTGGGTTGCTATAAAGATAGGTGCACAGATATCACTATGGTGTGATGTTTTCAGTTCTTCTGGGAAAATTCCCCGTAGGGGGATAGCTGGATTGAATGGGATTTCCAGGTCTAGTTTTTTAAGGATCCTCTACATTTTCATAATGGTTGCACCAATGTGCATTCCCACCAGCAGTGAAGAAGTGTTCCGCTTTTCCCACAGCCTCTCCAACATTTGTTGCTGGTTGATTTATTTATGATAGCCCTTCTTTCTGGAGTGAGATGGTATATAAGTGTTGTTTTAATTTGCATTTCATGGATGGCTAGCGATGTGGAGCATTTCTTCATGAATTTATAGGCTTGCTGAATTTATTATTTTTTTTTTTTAAGAATAGAAAATTTATTGGGAAAGAAAGATTCTGTTCAAGAGGGGAACAGAAGGAGGACCCAAGTGGGTTGCCCATGAAATTATTTGTTTTTAGAAGTCTTATAGGGCAAAACCATGTGATAAGGTGGAACTAAGGTGAAACTAGAGGAATTTATTTAGGTGGTTATGAGGTGGGACAAAGTCATGGTCGACCAATGACATTACAGGTATTACTATTCAGGTAAAATTGATTAAATCAGGAGCAAATTGGAAAGCAAGTTGCATAGCAAGTGGGCATAAATACAGAATAAGGGCTCTTCATGTTGGGATTGAGTTCCTGATTCATTTAGGTTCCTCTAGGGTGATCCATAATTATTTAGGATATCAATCTCTGATACTTAACTTTAAGTCAGTGGGTGGCTGTATTTCTTTACTCTGTTGTTTTAAGGTCTGGCCCACAGGTAGGGTACCTGTCTCTTGTAAAACTGTATAGTTGAGTTGCCTTCAATATTGTCCTGGAGGGCCTGGCCTTATCTGACTGCCTCTAATATTTTTATCTAATTTAGCTTCCTACAACATTCCCCCCTCTGAAGAAGTAACCCGAACTGCCATGAGGGAAATATGGGCGATGACTGCTCTGGCTTCTTCAGGCTGAAAGAGGTTGAAGTTGTAATTGGCAGTCAGAGGTACTCTTCAGAGGGTCTATCGAAAGGCCCTTCATAGATGCAGGCACTTTTATCTTGGGTAGACATATAGCTTTGAGTCTGGAAGAGACAAAGCTAAACAAGTATACATGGACTAAATAATAACATTAATCAGGTGTATTTATTATAGGTTTTACCTGTATGATTACCTGGGTTTTGGTGTCTTTTAGGACACAAATATGAGAGATTAGCACATGTATAATCAAAGCATGAGCATTTCAGCTAACACACTGCCATTTGGACTCTTTTATTTGTGGAGTCTGACAGTTTGGTATAAATCCCTTTAACTTATAATTATCTCTAAATTTTGAGAACTTATGAAAATCAGATTAATACCTTATCTTTTGTCAATGTTTTACTTAAAAACTACTTAAGTCTAAGCACAGTATGATATGCTTTTTTAGTTACACTTTGTGAGAGAACATTGGCATCAGCAAGTTATTTTTACTTGTGTAAAACTTTTTTGTAAACACTTTTATCTTTTAATTGAAAAACACCCATAAATATTGACTGAAATTGTAACATCTTTAAAAATGTATAATAATCTTTACCAAATAGCACACACATAATGTGTTATAAGACATTAGGCAATCTTATTTTTGAGAAATCTAATCTACAAGATCACACCTGTATTTACTATCAACATGAAGTGCGTGAGTTTAATCAGAAATCAGGCTAACTTGATATATTTATCAATACAAAGCATTTAGGTTAAACCCAGTGTCACACTTAGTGTTTTAGATATGGTCCCCATTGTGAGCAAGGGACACTGTTGAGGGTTTTTTTTTTTTTTTTAACGTTGTGGTTGAGTCTTATGCCCCAAATATAAGACCTGACTATCTATAGGCCCAAAGCTATTGGACACTATGTAGCCAGTGTCTTTAGAACTTTTTACGCTGACAGGATTTTTATCTGTCTTTGGGGACAGATTTTTATCTGTCTTTTAACTATAGAGATACCTTTTTGAGTCTTGTACATGAACAATATATGACATTTATAAAAACTAGTCAGCATAATTTTGATTAGTTAGCAGCTGGAATACAGTGCAGTATCTTAGTTACAGCTAAAGCAAGATTTTTTTTTTTTTTTTTTTGAGGTATGACAACTGGAAGGAAAGTTAGGGTTGGAAGAGAACGGAGAGACCTGTGCCAATGTTCAGCAATAGGCTGGCGTTTTCTCTAGTCACAATTACTCAGGGCTCCTCCGTGGAAATGGCAGGTAGAGATAACAGTCTGGCCCAAGGGAAGAGGCAGGCCCAGTGCCCCTCAGTCTTACTGGATTATCTGGAAAGCTGAGTCTGAGCTCTGTGGTCTGTGCCTCAGAGTGCAGTCTCACTTCTAGCAGCTGTCTTGGCAGTCAGAGCATGGCTTGTGGGCCGCTTAAGGCAGTCCCTCTTACAGTGGCCTGGCTTCTGATGGTGGTAGAAGATGAACCTCACCATTGTCGAGCTCTTTTTGGAACCCAGAGAATCAGAGCTAGGATCTGTATTGTAATTTTTGATCTCTTCTTTTTTTCTCCCTGGATTTTCCCCAATTTCAACTATAGGAAGCAATTTTGTTATAGCATCAAATGAACTATCTAGAGCAAAAACTATCTTTTGTAACCCTTTTTTAATATCTGGAGCTGACTCTAAGAGTCATCTGTCCTTCTATTGAATTAGCATCTCATAAAGTATGTTTTATCAGTGTCTCTGTCAAACACTTTAAGAAATCAGAGGCATGGGTGATTATCTTTTTTAGTAAACACTAAAATTTAAAATATCTAGAAGGCTTAGTTTTAGTCCTCAGATCTTTAGGAACATACACTGGCAGATATCTTTTATCCAATCTCCTGCCTGGCTATTAGGGCAGCAGGAGTCTGACTATTTGAGTGTCAGTGGCAACAGGTAGTACTACTGGCTATCTCTAGGTTTTTTTTTTTTTAATTAATAATATATTTATCTCTAAATGTAATATCAGCTTGTAATTTTGTATTTATCCTCTAAAAACATCAATATCTGATGGCTTAGAAATTTCATCTTATAGGCTAGAAGGGCAAGTAGGGGAAACCTTACTTTTAGCGATATTGGGTGAGGCTGTGACTAAGGCTGTCTTGTTCTCAGGATCTGGGGTGGTGAAGGTCTTAGGAACCTGAGGTTTCTGGTCTCCCTGTGGCTTAGGTTTACGTTGTAAGACTAAATGAGGTCTATTTCATAACGCAAAAAAAAAAAAAAAAATCAGAACATAAGGCATTTCAGACGATTTTCCTTTTTTTTTTTTTTTAATAACTTTCTATTTGTAAAATGGCATCATAATTGATACTTCCCTCTACACTCAATTTTGGCTCTAGTGGTTACGCAGGCCATGCACATGTGCAGAAAAATTTTACACAGCTTTTTCTCAGTGTATATGGATCAAATGTCTTCCAGTGTTTAATGATGCACTCTAAAGGGGTAAGTGACTTTGACTGTGCGATTCCCATATCTCTGCCCAGTGATCTCGGTGGATGACCTCCAATTGATGAAGGAAGAAAAACTTGTCTGTTAACCTGAAGTACACTTGGACGACTTTGTGTTCTCTAAAACCGAAGAATGAATTTTAGGAATGAGACGGAGGTTTAGCGTAGAAAATTTATTGGGAAAGAAAGCTTCTGTCCAAGAGGGGAACAGAAGGGGGCCTGAGTGTGTTGCCTCAGCTTGCTGAATTTCTTTCTGTGAGAAGTGTGTGTTCATCTCAGATGCCCATTTCTGGATTGGGTCTTTGAATTTTGGGACCCTAATGGCTTTTAGTTCTTTATAGATTTTAGATAGAAAACCTTTGTCTGAATACTTATTAGTTAAAATCTTTTTGAAATTTGATAATTTCCTTTGATGTGCAAAAACTTCTTAGCTAGAGGAGGTCCCATTTGGTGATGCTTTCAAGTGTTAAATGTGCATTTTGGTTTTTGTCCATGAACTTTTTGCCTACCCTGATGTCTTCAAGATTTTCTCCCACTTTTTCTTGCAGGAGATTTAATGATTCTCTTTTAATATTTAGATCTTTAATCCATTTTGACTTTAGTTTAGTGCATGGTGATAGACTTGGGTCAAGTTTTAGTTTTCGACATGTAGAGAGCCAGTTTATCCAGCACCATTTTAAAGAGGGTATCTTTCTTCCAGTAAACACATTTGGCCCTTTTGTTGAAGGTAAGGTGGCTGAGTGTGTTTGTATTTGCTTTTGCATCTTCTAATCTATTCCATTGATCCTCAGGTCTATTTTTTGCCAGTACCATGCTGATCTTATTATTGTAGCTTTGTAGTATAACTTTAGGTCAGGAATTGTAATGCCTCCTGCCTTATGTTTGTTGCCCAGAATTGTCTTCGCAATTCTGGGTCTTTTTTGGTTCCAAATAAATTTTAGGAATGATTTCTCCAAGTCTGTGAGGTATGTTGATGGTATTTTGATAGGAATTGCATTAAATATGTACAACAATTTAGGGAGTACAGCCATCTTCACAATGATGGTTCTTCCTATCTAGGAACAGGGAATATCTTTCCATTTTCTGAAATATTCTAGGATATCTTATTTCAGAATACTGTAGTTTTCATTGAAAAAGTCTTTTTCTTCCTGAGTTAGGTTAATTCCTAAGTATTTCATTTTCTTTGGTGGTATCATAATAGGTACTGTTTCTCTAATTTCTCTCTCAGTGTATTTGTCATCTGTATAGAGGAATGCTACTGACTTTTGTGTGTTGACTTTGTAACCTGCTATGCTACTGAATTTGTGTATTATTTCTACTAGCTTCTTGGAGTTTTTTGGGTCTTCCAAGTAGATTATCACGTCATTTGTAAATAGTGATAGCTTTACTTCTTCTTTACCTATTCTTATTGCTTTTATTTCTCTTTCTTGTCTAATGGCTGTAGCTAATGATTCCAGAACTATATTGAATAGTAGTGGTGATAGGGGACATCCTTGTCTTGTACCAGGTCTGAGAGCGAAAGACTTCAGTTCTTTCTTATTTAGAATTATGCTAGCTGTTGGATTGTTGTAGATGGCTCTTATCAGGTTGAGGTAGAGTCCCTCTATTCCAATTTTCTATAGGACTTTGAACATGAGTAAGTGTTGAACTTTGTCAAAGTCCTTTTTGACATGAATTAAGATGATCATGGGATTCTTGGCCTTGGCTCCATTGATATAGTGTATTGCATTTATGTATATTGAACCACCCTTGCATCCCCCGGATGAATCCTACCTGGTCATGGTGTATAATCTTCTTGATGATTTCTTGTATTCTAGTGGCAAAGATTTTTTTGAGGATTTCTGCATCTATGTTCATGAGAGAAATTGACCTGTAGTTTTCATTTTTAGTTGCATCTCTCTCTGGTTTGGGCATCACTGTAATACTTGCTTCTAGGAATGATTTCTTCCTTTTCAATTTCATTGAAGAGTCTAAGGAGTGTTTGGATTATGTCTTCTATAAATTTCTTGTAGAATTCAGTGGTAAATCCATCAGGTCCCAAACTTTTCTTTGTCAGTATGCTTTTTATTACATTTTGTATTTCATTGGCTGTTATTGGGTTATTGAGAGTTCTTATATTTTCTTGATTGAGCTTGGGTAACTTGTCCTTTTCTGGGAATCTATCCAATTCATCTGTGTGTTCAATTCTGTAAGAATAAAGATTCTCAAAGTAATTATTTATCATTCTTTGAATCTTCGCTGGGTCTATAGTAATTTTACCCTTTTCATTCCTTATTGCTTGAATTTGAGTCTTTTCTTTCCTCTTTTTAATGAGGTTAGCTAGGGTTTATTTATTTTATTTAATCTTTCAAAGAACCAGCTTTTTGATTCATTCTTTGTATTGTTTGCTTTTTCTCAATTGAATTGATTTCTGCTCTAATATTTATAATTTCCTCCCATCTTTGGGCTTTGGATTTCTTTTGCTCTGCTATTTGTAGTAGGTTAATGTGCTCCATGAAAGTATTTTTTTCCCCATTCTGTTTTCCTAATGTGTGAGTTCAGAGCTATAAATTTCCCTCTAAGAACTGCTTTAATTGTATCCCGTAAATTCTGGTAGGTTGTGTTTGAATTTTCATTAAATTCTAGATACAGTTTAATTCCCTGCTTAATTTCATCTGTAACCCACTGGCTGTTGAGAAGGGTGTTGTTTAATTTCCATGTATTTCTGGAGTTCTGGTGGTTTCCATTGTCATTTATTTCCAATTTCTTTGCACTATGGTCAGATAATATTCATGAGAAAATTTCTATTTTCTTTCATATACTTAAGCATGATCTACGGACTAATGTGTGATCTGTTTTGATGTCCCATGTGCAGCAGAAAAAAGTGTGTATTCAGAAGTGGTTGAGTGGAACACTCTGTGTATATCCACTAATTCCAGTTGTTCCAAGTTATGGTTCAGTTCTGCAACTTCTTTGCTAATTTTTTGTCTGCTTGACCTATCTTTCTCCGATAAGGGGGTGTTAGGTGTCCTGTTAAGATTGTGGTATTGGATATTAGATTTTTCATGTCCATTAAGGTTTGCCTTATATAACTTGCTGCTCCTATATTTGGTGCATACATATTTATGAGTGTTAACTCTTCATCTTGCAGTTTTCTGCTAGCCAATATTTAGTGGTCTTCTTTATTTCATTTGGTCAGTCTTGGTTTGAAGTTTAGACTGTCTGCAAACAGGAATGTACTCCTGCGTTTTTTGAGGTGTTGGAGCATGTAATATTGTTTTCCATCCTTTCACTTTTAGTCTATGAGTTTCTTTATGAGTTAAGTGCATTTCTTCTATACATCATGTTGTAAAATTTTGCTTCTTTATCCACTCTGCCAGTCTATTCTTTTAATTGGATCATTGAGTCCATTTACATTGATGGTTATAATTGAAATGAATTGACTTATGACTGACATGACATTTACTTACTATTGTTTACCCCTTTTTCTCTTGTGTTTAATTGAGTACCCTATTTGGTGGGTCTTTCTGTTCTCATTTCTTGAGTTTGAGCCCTTTTGGACCCTCTCTAAAATATTTTTTTAGTATACTGTGTTGGGTTGACTTTGATGTCATGAAATTCTTTAGTTTATCCTTGTCATGGAAGTATTTCACTTCTCCCTCATACTTGAAAGAGAGTTTTGCGGGGTATATCAGTCTGGGCTGAAATTTGTTTTCATGGAGAACTTGAAGCACTCTCCTCTATGCCCTTCTTGACTTCATGGTTTGTGAAGAGAAATCTACTTTTATTCTAATGGGTTTTCCTTTAAATGTGATCTGTTTCTTTTCTCTAGCAGCTTTTATTATACTACTCTTCTGCTGAATTTCTGGAATCTTGCCTTTTATATGTCTGGGTGTATTTTTAGTCGGATTGATGTTATTTGGGGTTCTGTATGCTTCAATTACTGTATATCCAATTGTTTTTTTTTCATATTTGGGAAGATTTCTGCTATTACTTCTGCCCATATTCTTTTTATATCCTTCTTTTTTATTGATTCCTATTAATTTCACATTGTTCATTTTTGCATCATCTTGTCGATGTTGAATTATTTTTCCTGCATCCTAGTTGTTTTTAAGAGATCCTTTCTTACCTTTTCACTAGCTGAGACGGTGTCTTCAAGATCTGATACTCTATGTTCACTTTTGTTCATAGGGTTTTGCCAACTTGTGATTGAGATTTTATTTTCTTGTATATGTCTTTGAAACTATTTCATGAGATCTATTTCCTACATTGCTCAATCAGGGAATCCATCGTTTTTCTATTCTCATCTAACTTTTTTATCATTGTCTTTTTCTATCAAGTCTCTTGTTATAGTTATCATTTTTCTCTCTAGTTCAGAAATTATTTCTGCTCTGTTCTCCTCTGTACCTTTCTGTAGTTGTTTCCCTACTTTAGATGCTTTAATTTAGAAATGTCTTCTTTATCTTCAGAGATCATTTCTGCTCTGGTTTCCTCTATATGTTTCTGCAGTTGTTTTTCCACTTCAGAGTCTAATATTTCATACATTTCTTTTTTTACCTCAGATTTTATCTCTGATCTGGGTTACTTTATACGTTTCTGCACTTGTCTTTCTACCTTGGCTGCCATTAATTCAGAGATTTCGTCTGCATCATTCCCATTTTGTTCCATGGTGGTATTTCCTGTATTTGTTTTGTGTGGACTCGGGACCTGGGATTTGATTTTGCTCCTTGTCTTTATCATTTTTTATTGCAGTGATCTCTGCACTTCGGTATACTTATACAGTTAGCACCTATGGAAATTTGGGTCTGGATCCACCAAGCTTGTTCCCCTCCAGATGTGCCTGGCTGCGAGTCGGAGCTCAGGCAGCTGGCTACCTCGAGGCCCCGTGTATCTGGACATTGGTTGGCTGTGTGGGGACAGTGTGTGGCCATGTGGGGAGTACGGGTGTAGTCCAGGTTTGGTCAGGTGTCGAGCTGGGGGATGAATTCGGGTTGAGAGAGTTCTTATCTGGCCGATGTGAGCCCTGTTTGGGAAGGTGGGTGCAATCTGAGCTCAGGTTGTTGATGAGTATGTGAATGGACCAGGGCTGAGTCTGCTGGTTGGCCCAGCCAGGATGGCAGGTGGGGTCTGGGCTGGAGCTCTGGGATGGCAGGTCAGGTCTGGGGGCTGGAGTTCGGGCCAGGTGTGATGTGGCCAATTGAAAATGAAAAGTCCAAAATTTTAAACCAATGAAAAACAGGTTAATACAAAGGGAAATTTACATGTTGACATGCATAGACTATTTGGATCAGATAACAACTTAAAAGCTATTGAACTGGCTTTTAAAATGCTTAAAGTTGTATTAGTCATTTCCTGTCATTAGGATAAAGTAGCTGTCAGCACAGGTTAAAGAAAGAGAAGTTTCTTTGGTTCATGATTTCAGAGGTCTCAGTGCATGATGGCAGAAATGGCATGGTGCAAGGGCATGGTGAGGAAAAACTGCCGCTCCATGCAATGAGCAAACAAAGGAAGAGTAGGGTAGCTGGCAACAAGAATGCTCCCTTCCAGATCATACTCCTTGCAAGCTACACTCTACCCATGTCCTACTCCCCAGTGCTGCCATGATGCAGTCACCTGATCCAGTTCCAAACACGTGAAATCTTCAATGGATACTGCAAATGTAAACTATAACATTCTATAATATTCCATGTCTAACTCCCTAAAAACTCATGTCCATCTCACTATGCAAATTAATTTACTCTAGTATAAAGTTTTACTAAAATTTTAACATTTCCAGTATTTAAAAAATAGTTCCTTCTGAGACTCAAAATAACATTTTAGCCATGAGCCCTTGTAAAAAAAGAAAACTCCTTCCAAACTTCATGGTGTACAGAGTCAACATTCCATTCAAAAAAGGAGGAATAGAAGACAGAAGGGAATCATGCCAAAGCAAGACTGAAATCTTGTATGATGTCTGGCACCTAGGGCAAGTTACAATGTGAATTCAAAAAGGCTTGAGTAGCCCTGTCTTATGGCATTGCTGATTGCAGCCCATAAAGCCTGTCCCTTGGGCTTACTCCACACACTGCCTGTGGCATCCTTCAGCAGGCATTCAACATCTCTGAAATCTCCATATTCCCGTGGTCATTTCTGCACCTTTGAATTCACTCTTCCAGCTTTATTGTTGTGGTCAGCTCAGCCCACCCTGGGGGATGGGGCTGGCATGGCATATGG
>PVJA010013329.1:0-37922 GCA_004027025.1 Myocastor coypus | reverse complement strand
GCTTCCATGACCCAATCACTTCATTCCATATGCCTATAAAGATCAACAACATGTAGGTACTTTGCTGCCAGAAGGAGCTATAGCCAGACCTCCTTGAACCATGACTGCTTTTATCTCTTATTCTCTAGCTGGATGAACTTCAGGAAACTCTTCACTAGATAATCCTGAATGGGTTGGATTTCCTGGGACTTTCTTTTCAAATTAAAGTCTTTCATAATTGTTTACCTTTTTATACCCTTTAGCCTGTAAAGAGTGAGACTACACCAATTTTTGAGATAACTTAAAGCCATCTTCCCTACTGTCCTGATCAAAGTACTTGGTTTCTTTTAATGCTAATCATTTCAGCAACCATACCCATCTTGTCCCCACCTGTGGAGGCATTCCCTTTCTGAAAAATTTTCAAATCTGTCTTTTGCCCCTACTTTTGATTGGATAAATCTATAAACCTGACTAAAAGCAGCCAATAGCCCTACACCACAGCTGGAACCTGGGGCTGGGTAAAATGTCCTGTGGCTGATCATTTTGTTCAGGCTTCAAATTTGGCCTCACAGTCTCACAACATCAGAAAATTGTAGATAAATTATTTGCCAAAATACAATATTTCATGGCCTTATCATGTTATGGAGTCTTTTAAAGGGAAAATTCAATATAGGGCACGTTTTATAAGATGAATTTGTAAGAGATCACCCAAAGAATCTTATACCAAGAGTGTGGGAAATATGTCTGCATATTAAAGACCAAAGAATACAGCTGAAGGTCTGGCTCCTAATATCCTGCGTGAGTCCAGCTGAAAACCTACAGTTCATAACAGTGCCTCCCACAAGTCCACCTGAAGGCCCACAGCCCATGACAAAGCTTCGTGCAGACCAACTTCACGCAGCTGCATTGGAAAGGCCCATGAGGCAGAAGCTAGAAAGTGTGTGCCAGCAGGATGAAGGATCTGCACTAGTAGGCTGAGGGATCTGAACTGGAGCCAGGAAGCACTGTTCAAGATGAGGACCAGAACTCCCTGAGAGGGAATCATAGCCATTGTCCGTGATAGCAAGGTTCCAAGCTCCTCTTCTGAGAATAGCACGTTCAAGAAAGCCAGCACGATGAGGTCCTCCAGCAGAAGAGCCTAGCAGAACCAGCAGCTTGGACTAGTTCCCCAATGGTTTCTCCAAACGGCATCCCTAAAGCCCCCTAACAGCTTTACTCTACATGATGATTTTGTGCTTCATAGTCCATGATTGTCTGGCTGCAAGGCAGAAGTTCCTGGCATGGGGAAAACTGCTGACATCATGTTTCTCAGAACTCAGGGAGAGCAAGGAGGAGACCTTCCTAAATATGCTCCCAGTGACCCACCTCCAATCAGCCCTTCCTCCGAAGAGCACCTCCAGCCAAGAATTCATCAATAGACTAATCCATTGATGAACACTTTGTCCCCATAATCTAGCCATTTCCAGTAACCTCTCCCTGAACGAGTGAGAATTGGGGGAAGGGGTGCATTTCGGAAATAACCATAGCAAAAGTGCTTATCTACATCTCTAATTAGCTATTTATCACATAAGATGTAGTTCAAGGGCAGGCCAAATAGCTCAGCAGATTAAAGCACCTGTAAGCAGGTTCAGGGGCTGGGGCATCAATCCCTGGGCCTGTCTGCCAACCCTACCCTGGAGTGTGCTGAGACGGCAATTGAGACTGGGCATGGTGGCACATCCCAGCTCTTGGGAGGCTGTAGACAGGTGGATCACTACGAGTCTGATCTAGTAGTGAGACCTTGAACACCTTGTAGACCCTTCTCTAAAATACAAAAAAAAAAAAAAAAAAAAAGATTTATTTCATATGATCTTTACTCTTTTGTTCCTAACCTCTGCCCTTACTGCTTTCATCTAAAGCACACATTGCTGTCTTAGTGTGCAGTATCTTACTATATACTTTTGAACAAAACTTCTTATGGAGGAAATTCTGACTTCATTGCACTTATCTTTATAATTCATTAGAGTCTCATCTAAATTTTTTTTCTTTAATTGTACAAGAGATTTAGAAAAACATCAAGAAGTCTCTAGGACTTGAACCTTTTTTTTCTTCACTTATTTTCCAAACTGTGTCTGTGTTGCCAGACAAAATATCGATATAGCCTGCTTAGCTAGATTTAGTAGAATCTAGGGCAGTGATTTATAGAGTAAAGGCAAATCCGTGCTAAATCTCAAGGTCTGGAAGTTAAAGGTTTATATTGATATCCATTTGGACTGGTATTTCCTCTACTGGCTTATAAAAGTAAAATGCTGTGAGAACGTGTAATCCAGAAACACAAAGTATAATGTGCAATATTATGTTTGCCACCTGCATGTCACAAGGTGTATTTGGACTTACAGATTCTCAAAGTGGAAACATGTCAATGTAATAAAAAAAAAAACGATAGTGTGATCTGCTGAAAGTGTACTGAAATGTGAGAAAAAGAGGAACTTAAAAGTAAGTTTGGAGACATCGTTTTCAGATTGAAGTAAAAGAGGAAGTTTGCAGCACATCTACAGTATAAACACACATATACTGCTTAGGCAAGCACAGAGACTGAAAATCAATCCCTGGTACTACCTGCTATGCCAGTCATGCCCCTGGGGTACACTGGGCCAGTAATGGAGTCTGGGTATAGTAGTGCATGCCTGTGATCCCAGCTGGGGAGGCTGAAAACAGGAGGATCAACTAGGAGTCTGAACTGTGCAGAGAGAACCTGTACCAAAAGAAAAAAAAAAAAAAAAACCAACAACAACAACAACAAAACATATACATATATGCATACATAGATAGACTGAGCTCATGGCACAAATGTCACTAAAGCTACCTGTGTAGATACACACACAGACACAGAGAAAACACATGTTTCTAAATACACGTGCAGATACTACCTTTGCTGTCCATGGATGATTGCTTTGCCAATCCAGATGCTGAGAAACAAACCAGATTGGCCTTTTGCCTCTAGCAGGATGTCCCAAGATAGACTTTTCGGTGTGGCATGGAGCCAACATAACACATCACTACAGCTGGATTAGGAGGATAACACATCAAGGCCAGACATGAAATAAGAACAAATTCTTAGGTAGAATGCTGTAGGGGATTTTGGAGATTGCTTATCTATTTTCAATCCCAAGGCATTATTTATACAACCCAAAATAGAAGGAAACAGATGTCATTCAGGAAAAGTTGAAGAAAAGGACAGTGGAAGTTGTGAACTAGAGCACTGATTCTGAGACTCCAGCCAGCAGTTAAATTGGGGATATTGAAAGCCTTGTTCAAAGGTGTCCAAGAAAAGCCTTAAGGGTTTGGATCCTGGATTCAAGTTGTCTGTTTACTGAGCTTTTCATCAGGAAGTTTACAAAGATTTAAAAATAGCTTCAGTATGAGGCCCAGGTTTACATAAGCTCCTTGGTATTTTCATGTATAAGCTTATAGTAGATGTCTTAATGAATAGAAGTTTTTTCATCCTATTGGCGACATTAAGTTTTTAACTTAATCTCAGAAAACTGCTTAAAATGGAAACTCTTCGGGGAGATATGAAGTGTATTTTCAAGAATCTACTTTGGTTACCATTTTAACACTTCAAAGATATCAGAAATGATTTTTAAATAATAAGCTCATAACAATACAGGAACATTTTGCTTATTAGCATAACCTTTTACCAACCGCATCTACTCTCCATACGAAAATATAAGAATTCAGAATTTGCACTTGTTGGCCATCTGTTTTCTCTGTGAACATTACTTTTAAGTCCCTTTCTTTGGGTTGTTATTAAGATATTTTAAATCATAATGTTCTTACACAGCATGTTAGAAATAATGATAATAAAATAAATGTGTACAGCAATTTACTTAGAAACAGAAGAGAGCAAATGAAAATTAGCAAATGTTTAATTCTAGGCAGTGGGCCAAACTATCCCAAACCCTCTCCTCCATCTGCCCTTGCCGTATTTTTAAATACCCACCTTCAAGGAGTATAAAATTCTTTGTCTACAATAGCAGTTTCCATCAAGTTCAAGGCTTTGAACCCAGAAGGACTAACTTCAAACCCCAGCTCCACTATCTATTTGCTGAATGACCTTTAAAACGTTCCTTAACTTTTCAGATTCTACATGCAGAAATGGGTTAAAAGTAGTCCAATAGATTTGCTCAGAGGCTCTAATTAATATGAGTAATACATTCAGGACAGAATTTAGAAAGCACGTAGTACAGCCAACTACAGCACTTCAAACTATTGGCTGTAACTATGTGTTTAAGTCTGTCTACACTAAGTTACAATCATTTGGTTCACTAGTCTCCCTTTAGTCAAGACTAGCCCTTGATGTAGTCTTTAAAAGTTTTAAAGGTGATCACCTCCAATTGTATCTGTGTTCATGAACACATTATTTCCTAATACAGCTGGTTAAAATTTAACCATGCATCCTTAACTCCTCACTCAACTTTATTTAATAGCAGCAGGGAGATTTTCTGTGGAGTCAGTACTGTACCACATCCCGGATACCCTTGGTTAGGTATGTTTGGACAGTAGCCAAATACCCATTAAGTTTTATATTCATCATGTTCATTGAACTCCGCTGAAAGAGAATAACAAGGAAACCAGGAAGGAAAGTTTCAGTATAACAACTCCAAGTGCGCTATTTATTTTTTCTAACAGCTATCATTAGGGAATCAAGCAGGTATACCTGCATTGTTTGTATTAATATAAAATTATTATATCAAGAAGTATTTTGTTTTTGGTCCTATTTCAGTATCTCTGCAAACTTATAAAAATATAGCTATCAGGTTCATTGTCAAAGGACATTCTCCCAGCTGGAGTTGGGTGGCAGATGCCTTTATGAAGCACAGCTAGGTACAGACCTGACTATAGATGGAGAAACTCACTTCCTGGTCAGTAGATAACTCTGCTTCACAGCTCTTTCTCCTTTTATTATTTATATTTTCAGTTTGTTTGTCATCCTGACCCCTGAAATAATTGTAAAAAATCATTTTTAAGTTCGTGTTTAAAACTTTTCATAACAAGTTGGTAGGGAGGTATACGTTTATTGACTTGCTATCATTATTAACATTTAAACAAAGGAAGAGGATCAAAAGATAAGGGAAGGAAAAGGGTAAGGGGATGACACAGGGACTTCAGGTGTGGCATGCATGTGCACCAAGTCCTCACAGGGAAGAGAAACAGTATCGACTCCAAACGTGAATTAATGAAGAAAACTCAGTCTACCAAAATAAGACTGGGGTTTTAATCTACCGTAAACCACTTTTAAAAATATATTGAACTTGTTATCTTTAACAGTTGAGAAAGTTATAGCTTTCTTTTTCTCTTCAAATTATATGTTGATTCTACTTTCTGTATTAAACTTTATCCTAACACATGTATTTTGTCCTTGAAGGTCTTTTATTGATGACCATAAATTGCCTCTTTATAATAACAATGTGTACACAATATTTTTTACTTTTCTGTAGTATAAGAATTTATATTAACTAATTGATATCTATTTATTGTGAATATCCATACTGATAAGTAAATTATGAAAACAAAGTAAAATATTTATAATCTTCCATAATAATTAAATATAACAAATTTCATTGTTTTACTGGATATGCTTTTCATAATGAAATGATTTCATTTTCAATTGATTGACATATTTGTGGATGAATTCTCAGGACAAAATGTAACAGTTCAGCATTATTTCTATTCCTTTTCTCATTCATAAATATAAAAACCAGAAAGCCTTGCTCACCCAGATAAGTAAGTGAAAATAGAAAGAGTTTTGCCAGAACATTAGCACTGAATTCTTGGTATTCTTCAGAGTTACATTCAAAAATATCATATGGTGATTATCAAAAAAGATTTTAGTTTTCTATACCTAGTATGTTGACTGGGCACCTGTTCAATTCTATCAAAAGCAAAGAATCATATAAAGGGCTTCTCAGCCAGTCCAGAGAGGCAGTCAGTGTCTTAGCTTCTGGGAAGTATACCAAGAAGGCTTCACCAGGATTGATTAAATAACTAGTCATCATTCTTTCCACTCATTTAGTTTGAAATTGCTTCATTTAAGCCCTGATCCACTCAAAACAAGGGTAAGAAAGTAAAAATATTATTAGTTTGAATACAACAGCAGCAATATATTTTGCGTAAAATGCATTATTCTTATAACATGCCTTGAATATATTTTTTGTCAAAACTCTCAGCTAAATATTGACCTCATGCTACCACAGAAAATGTTCACCATTTACCTACTTGTCAAAGCCATTCCTTGTCTGATCACTGATCAAATCAAAGTAACTTTTTTGATAGAAAAAGGTTTGGTTGAAACTCTCAGTATGAAAATAGGTTTTTATACATCTCATTTCTGAATTCTAATTCCAAGATACTATCAGAAGTAGGAAATAATGGATAGATAGGAAACTACATCATTCGTGAAAATTTGTTGTGAATCTGTCAGCTTGAAAGCACCAAGAAGAAACCTCACCCATCAAATGTCTCACACATGAACTCCTTATTTTGCTTTTGAGGTGCTTTGCAATGGAACGTTTCAGTCTTTTACAGTAGCTAGAAAATGTCAGGATTCGTGTAAGAAAATATCACAACCTCTGACACCCAATTTACAAAAAATACTCCAATTAAAATATATCATGGGAGAAACCTACCTCTTTTCTTGTGATGCTTCATTCTTAACAGGGACCTGTTTAAGGAGGAGAGTGACCTTAAATTTATGGCACGTTGATGAGAAAATGCACCTCACATAGCACTAAGAATTATTCCTGCTTTTGGTATTTGAAACTTTTTACATCATTGTGAAAAAATCATAAGGGATAGGACTTTCTTTTGCAAAAGAAGGGAACCGTACTTGTAATGATATAGCTACTGACTATCAAAATTCACAAGGATCATCACAGAAATTGAAATGAAAATTTCTTTTTGAAAAGAGCAGAGATAGCTCTTCTGTTTGCATACAATGTGAATTTCAATCCATGAATAATCAAATGAGATAAAGAAGGTCACATATACTTGATAGGGGAAAAATTCAAGAAAAAGAAATAACAATCATAAATAGTATGACCCAAATAAGAGAGAGCCCATATATGTAAGATGAATTTTAAAGGACAAGAAAAATCAAATAACCAGTAACACATGGAAGACATTAACCCCACTGCTTCAAAGAGATACGTTAACTAGACAGAACATTAGCCAAGAGGTAGGAGAGCTGAAGAAAATCATTGAATGAATGGTCTTAGTAGATGTTCACAGAGTGTTCCACCCAACTACATCTAAATACACATTCTTTTCAACTGCACAAGGGATGTTCCATCAAACAGACCATGTGCTAGTCCATAGAACATGCTTAAGTAAATGCAGGAGAACTGAAATTATTTCATGCACATAGTACAATAAAGTGGATATTCATGACAAAAGAAAGTGTAAAAGCTCTACAAACACATGAATATTAGATAATACCCTTCTAAACAACCAATGAGTTGCAGATGAAACTAAAGAAGAAATTAATATGAGCGGCTCCTGTTAGTATCAGTCAGAACTCAGTACTCTGTATATATCCAGAGGTGGGAACTGGAAACTGGAAATCCACCATTATTATTAATTTCTAATACTTATAATCACATATACTGCTATGTTTCAGGTAAGTGGAAATGGTGCTTAATTATACAGTCTCTAGAATGACTGTTAGTTTCAAAACTACATATACAGAACTACTTTCTTAAATACAAGGAAGCCTTATTACAGTACTTACCTTCCAAACGTTTCTTCGTCTCAGCAGCATCAAGATGAATGAGGAGCACTGGGACCGCCCCTAGGACTCATTGTACTCTGGAAGCTCTTGTGAATATTTACAATCATGGGATATAGTATTTTTATTTGTATTTAAATCAAATGCTTATTTGAAATAATTATGTGACAGCAAATAGACTTGCTCTATTAGTAAATAAGCAGTGTGTACACTGCTTAAGGACCGATGGTACTATAACATGATTGAATGTCATTAACTTAAGAGTGATAACTACTACACTGGGGTGGGAGGATAGGAAGAACGAATCTAACTCCTGTGGCTCAAGTGTAACCTATAGAGTCTACGGTAGTACATTTCAGCATCTAGAAGTTTTAGTTTTATAAAGATAATGTCTGGAAGAGGTTGCAAAAGTATTTTCCTTCAACATGGGGAATAAACTTTTTAAGTATATTAAATTTTCTTCTATGGTTAGTTTTTTACAATTTTTAAAAATAAGCTTTTCTTTTTCAAAACTCTTTTTATTTATTTATTTATTTATTTATTTATTTATTTATTTTTCTTGTTTCAGAACCTTTGTTTGTTTATTCACTCATTTTTATGGGCGGCTCAGCCCGCCCCAGTGGCAGGGCTGGCGCAGCATGTGGTGCCGGGGATCGAACCCGTGGTCCCTGAAGCCGCCCAAGCTTTCCCAAGCAGGCACTTTAGACTACTGAGCCATCCCGCCAGGCCTTAAAATAAACTTTCAAAAGAAATTATATAATATCCACAACCAAACCAATTTCAAACACAACTTACTGGAACTTGTGGAACTTAATTAAATCTAATAGAGGGAAATTTATCGTGCTGAGCTCTTACATTAGGTAAACAAAATAAGAAGAAATAAATGCCCTTTTGCTCTACCACAAGTTTCTAGAAAAAGAAGAGAAAGTCAAGCCCAAAACCCAAAGAAGGGAGGAAATTATAAAGATCAAAGCATAAATTAATGCAATCTAGAGATAGACAGTATGGTCACTCAAAGAATCTATAAAGAAATTTTAAAAAATCAGCCCCCCCCCCCTTTGGCTGAAACCACCATCTTCCAGTAATTTGTCAAAATGACTAATACAAAGGGCAAGAGAAGGGGAACTCAGTATGTGTTCTCCAGGCCCTTTTAGAAAACATGGGCTGGTTCCTTTGGCCACATACATGTGAGTCTACGAAAAGGGTGGCATTGTAGACATCAAGGGAATGGGTACTGTGCAAAAAGGAATGCTTCACAAATGTTACCACGGCAAAACAGGAAGAGTTACAATGTTACCCAGCACGCTGTTGCCATTGTCGTGAACGAGCAGGTTAAGGGCAAGATAATTGCCAAGAGGATTAATGTACGTATTGAGCATACTAAACTCTCAAAAGGTCATGATAGCTTCCTGGAATGTGTCAAGGAAAATGATCAGAAAAAGAAAGAAGCCAAAGAGAAAGGTACTTGGGTTCAACTGAAGCACCAGCCTGCCCCTTCCAGAGAAGTACACTTTGTGAGGACCAATGGGAAGGAACCTGAGTTGTTGGAACTTATTCCCTATGAATTCATGGCATAAACTGGGATGTAGCTCTGCCATTCACCACCTGATTGACATCTTAAGTGTTCTAAGTCCTGTATAAAAATAAAATCATCCTGTGTTGTAAGGGTGATTTTCTTGGTTGAAGAGGTATGTGGTGCCTTCTTACCTCAAAAATATTTCAGCAGATTTTCACTGTAGCGAGTAATTCTGTCTGGTCTTTACTCTTTAGTATTTTTCTTGCTGAAAAGTATTGCTGAGGTATTGTGCAGGTGTATACTCAAATATTTATAAAATATTTATATTGGTTTAGAGATCTTGTAAATCACCATGGGGAAAAGATGTATCCAAATAAACGTAAGTCACTTGAGAAACAAATGTAAGTCCATTTCAGTTAAATTAATTTGTTTGAAGTACAAAAAAAGAAAAAACAAAGCCCCAAAATTCAAAGACCTAATCCAAAAATGGACATGTGAGATGAATATACACTTTTCAGAAGAGGAAATACAAATGGGAAATAAATGCATGAAAAACTGTTCTAAAGTTCTGGTCCTTCAGGAAACATAAATTAAAATAACACTGAGATTCTATCTCACCCCAGAAACAGTATATATCAGAATGAACTCAACTAATAGCCAATTATAGAGAGTATGTGGGGAAAAAAGAACCCTTCTTCACCACTGATGGGAGTGTACATTGGTACAGTCACTGTGGAAATCAGTGTAGAGATTCCTCAAAAAACAAGGATTAGAGGTCCCATTTAAGCCAGCAATTCCCTTTTTGGCATTTTCCCAGAAGAACTGAAAACATCATACTCCAGCTATATATGTGCACCCATGTCTATAGCAGCACCATTCGTCATAGCTAAATCTTGGAAACAACTCAAATGTGCATCAACTGAGAAACAGATAAAAATGATGTGGTATTTTCATGCAGTGGAGTATTACTCATCTATGAAGAATGATAAACTTGAAGCTTTTATAGGTAAATGGATGCAACCAGAGGCCATACTCATAAGGGAAATAAATTGTGTGCACATGTGTAAATATTGTATTGTCTCTCTACTATAAGAACCTGAAAAAGTAAATAACATCTGAAAGGTACAATAGATAGTGTAAAAAGGAAAGAAATTGCTCCATAGAAATGAACAAATGAGATTAGGAAAGTAGGAAGGAAAGACTAAAGGGAAGAAAAAAATATATATGTATATAAAAATATATGTAAAATATATATGCTAGTTAAGATGATTTTACTTCCAATTTCCAATTTGTTTTGTGAGGGGAGAAGTTAATACCTATTTTTTTTTGCTCAAATTTCCAGCTACAGCATGCCAGATCAAACACTGAATTAAATGATTAAACTTTAATTCTTTCTTTCACTAAACCTTAATTTTTTCTTATACTTCTTACCTTATATTTTTAAAATTTACTTTAAAGGGAATATAAAAATAATAGATGAGACATTAGAGATGATACACATTTAGAAGAACAAGATGAGAAGTACTCAGCTATGGTAGTTATATTGCACATTGCTGTCAATGAAGTTGCTCGTACTACAGATATTAGTATAACAACCGCTGTTAATTTTCTATTCTTTGTTTTGAAATTATATACCATTATTATTGTTCTGCTTTGTTTTTAACTTTGTTATTGTTATTTATTCTTTGGTTTTTCATCTTTAACAAAAAGGGCTGGAGAAATAGCTCAGTGCTCTCAGTGGTTGGCTGGCAAGCAGGAGCACCTGGGCTCAGTCCCTAGTACTGCATCCGTGCCTGCCCCAGAACCCCCGCTGTCCATGCTGGCCACCAGAGCTGGATGTGGTGGTGTACACCTATAGTCCTAGCACTGGGGAGGCTGAGACAGGAGGAGCACTATGAGTCCAAGTTGCATAGTGAGATCCTGCACCAAATAAATAAAATATTTTTAAAAATTAAAATAAAATAATACAAAACATTTTGGCCAATTTTACATACTTATGTCTGGTAATCTGAAGACATTGAAGACAACAACGTGCAGTATAACATCCATTGCTGATGACATGTTTCTTTAAAATTGTGTATCATTTCTAATGTCTTATGCTTTATTTTCTATTCTCTTTAAATTAAAAAATAAATAGTTTTGTACTCAGTTTTGAATGAATCCTCATAATGATTTCAATTATTGTGGGCTTTCTTCTTTCAGTGTTTCCCAGATTAACTGCGAAGAGAATCAGACATTCTATGTGTTGTTTGCAAATCGTAATTCAATATGAAGCAGATAAGCATGAACAATGATGCAGATGATAGTCTATTTATTTATTTATTTATTTATTTATTTGCGGGACCGCAGTTTGAGCTCACCACCTTGTATTTGCCAGTCTGGCACTTGTGCCACGAGCTATTTCCCTGGCCCCAATAGTCTATTTTAAATGTCCTTGCTTGCTATATGGAATAGGAAAGTTCTTCATTTCTCTTTTTCTTGTATAACTGAGACACTTCTATTTTAAAAAGGTTCACAATAAACTTCTTGTATTTTCTTCGAACATTATTTGTTCTGAAAGGTATAAAATACTACACAAATTGTTATGGTTTATATCCAGTTGTCTCCCTAAAGCCTCACATAGCCATGGGGTGGGCTTCTAGAGCTTGTGATGAGTTCATGATTCTAGGCTGGGATTACAGGTGTGAGTGCTACGTCCACCCTAGGCATGCAGCTTGCATACATGATAAAGGAGGGAAAGAGGCTTGCGCTCCTCTCGCGCTCTTCCATTTTGCTCGTGCTGCTTTTGCTATTAGCTGATAGCATGAGAAGCTGCCCTCTGCCATGTACCACTCTGCCTTGGGGCCAGCTGAGTATGGACTGAAACCTGCACGAACAGTGAGCTAAATAAACCTTTCCTTCCTTAATTATGGACGTTGGATATCTTATCTCCGCAATGAGAGAAAAGTAACCAAGACACAATATATAAATGATATTTTTCTTCACTATTCCAGTGAGTTCATCCTTAAATAAATCAGGATATTAGGCAGATTAATGCTATGAAAATGAACTCCATGAAAAAGATCAGTGTTTATTCATGTACTGAATTAAATAAAAATAGAACTAAGCCACATCGTACCCATGGTGGAAAAAACTGGCTTGAAAGAGAAACTATAAGTGAGAGAAAATATAAACTTTTTACCATGACACAAAAACTTTCAGAACGTGATCTCTGCTTCCCTTTTCAGTTTCATCTTCTTTTCCCTTCATTCCTCCTAAATATCTTATATTTTACTCCATCACATTTGTATATATGATGTCTCCCAAGCCTGGGGTTTCCTTTCTCATTTTTGGACCAATTCACAATCACTTTTTTTTTTTTTTTTAACCACAGAATCTTTTCTTAGTTACAGAAGCAACGCATAGGGTCGTCTCATACCTGCAAGGTTTTCAGGCACATCTATTGTTCTGATTACTCTAGCTGAAATATATATGCATTTGTCACCTGCTTTGTTAAGAAATTTATTAACTCCTGCTATATCTTATATCTAGAGGTCCCCAGAGCCCCAGGTGGGGCTTTTCAGAGCTGGCTCAGTCTACAGTATGTGATATTGCAATCAAGAATGTGATTCCGGGGTCAGTCCAGGGTGGTATGCTAGCACCATGGTGGGCTCCCCTACACGAGGTGTGTGTGCCACCTGTCTGAAGGATGTGTAAGCTGGATACAGTGATTAGCTCTTCTTCGGCTGTTCCAGTTCACAATCCCACCCCCACCCCCCACCCCCCCAAAAAAAACCCACCTTAAAATCCCCGTGCTTTGCATCGTTCATTGCTGCCTTGGTCCGCTTGACAGCCAGCCTGCTTGTTGCCCCAAATAAATTTTCTATTCACATCAGAATGCCTGGCCTCGTTGATTGCCCAGGTTCCACCTAATAAGAAGTAACACTGAAAAGGAAAGAAGTCAAACTCGGAAGATCTTTTATTCCTTGGTAGGGAATTTAGCATCCCTCTTATTTAGAATTGTTTTCTAAAAGCCATAATTTCCAACCCTTGATGTATACAGCATTTAACTGGGGATATTTATGAAATATTCATCATTAGTTCCCCTACAATACTCACAAATACGTAAGAAACAAACATGAATGATGAAAACAACCATTATTATTTTGCAAGTAAAAATACAGGACTCTCAGTTAAATTTGAATTTTTGATAAATAGAATATGCAATTGATTATGTTTCATGTAATATTTGGAATATATTTATAACAAAAAGTGTTAGGTACGAATCCACACAATCAACCAGGCCAGGCATTCTGATGTGAGTAGATTTACTCGGGGGCAAGAAGCAGGCTGGCTGTCTAGCAGTCCAAGACAGCAGTGAATAAGGCAAAACACAGAGGTTTTAAGGAGTAGGGAGGTGCTTGGGAGCTGGGACAGCCAAGAGAGAGCTAATCTTGGCAGGGCTACCTGGTTGGTGGGGGCCCTTCAATGTTAACAAAGGAGACTTTCTGTGGCTGTTTGCCCAGGTCAAAGTCAGGTGGATTTGTTCTGTGGTTGTGGGTTTGACTCTGTGTGGGGCCAAGGGGGAGAGAGTTTGGGAAGAGGGCGCCTGGGAAACTTTGAATCCTGACCTATTAAAAGTAATTAGAATTTATTGAACATTCAAATTTAACTGGATGTGTAATAATTTTCCAGGAGTTCCATCTCAGATAAATTGAGTGAAAAACTTTGAGGTGAGGGGTGACTGTGGGTGTTTCCTAAAGTGGTTATTTTCCTGGGCACTTAGGATGAAGAACCAATGGTCCAAGTAATGAACAGTCCTCAAAGCATCTCAGCAAGGCAGTGACATGTCAAGGAAAGTAACTGGAAGAGGACCGTGGTCACCATATAGAAGAGATTAGAGGATTGCTGGCTGAGACAGGGAAATGGATGACAAGGTATAGTGGTATCTGCTTCAGATCCTGTTTTCATTACTTTACCCATTGGTGAGACAAAATATCCAATACCCAAAGGTAAAGGAAGAAATGTTCTCTAGCTCACAGTCTGTAGAGTTTTCAGCCCATGATCAGCTGCCTCCAAGCAAGGGAGGCATGACAGATAGGCATGGCAGAGGAGAAATAGTCCATGGTGGGCAGAAGGCAGTGAAGCAAGTAAAGCACCTCAGCAGCTTTTTTCTCTCCCTTTTATACTCTATCTGTGTACAAAGATTAAGGTGGTGCCAAGCCAACAAATGGATTGCTTTAGTCCTCACACATCCCAAATCCCAGTATCACACACTCTAGATTTAGTCACCTCTTTAAAAAAATCCCTCCTAAGACCTTACGAGGTTTGGAAGGCTGTCTAGATAGAAAGCACAGCAGAGGTGGAGTTGGCTTAAACTTTAAAACAGTTGCAGTGGAAATAGAGAAAGAACGGAATTCTCAGCCACTAATGGGACAGGTGGACTAAGAAACCATGGGAAGAGAGGGAGCAATCGGAGCAAAGGATGATCTCTATTCCGTTACAATGTTACAGTCATTTTTTTTAGTAGAGCTGCACTGCATTATACTCAAGAAATATTGAGCAAAATATTTAGCTTATATAAGCTTTGATTCTTTCATAAAATAGGCAGAAGATAATGGCAACTTATTCTGTAAAATCACTGCAAGAATTAAAGAAGGAGTGCATGTAATTAGGTATTCTTCTTTCAGGGATGCTCAGCATCCAACACATTCTTCTGCTCGTTGGTGTTGCTGTGATTATGAATGTAATTGGTTAGATTCAGGTACTTCTTTTTCTTCTTTATCATATTTTCTAGGGCTTCCTCATTTCTGGTTTCTTACCTCCTATCTTTCTCCTGCAGACTGGCACTTAGAATCCTAGAGTGTCTGGAGTTACACAATTATGGACATATTTACTGAGGCCAGTTCAGACACACAGAAGCAGTGGAAACAGACTGGCTGAATAACTAATTCTGAAACTAATTGTAGGATGGTGAGGGAGTCTTGGAATACTTTGCTATTCCATTCTTAATTAGCCAGGGTCGAGGAATAATAGTTCCAGGGGCATAAGAATAGAAGAGGCTCTAGAATGTATAAGTCCATTATAATATTATGCAAATCAGCATAGTAGCTTCTTTTAGGCACAAGATTTTTACTTATTTCTTTTCCTACTTATGATTATCCCATTCTACCTCCACTGTTACAGAATCAGTATAGAAAAGCCAAACAGGCAGCCTTCTCCTGGACTGGATCCTAGATAAAAATAAATAAATAACACTTAAACATTACTGTGGAAGCAACCTGGGAAATTTGCATATGAATTTTATATTAGATGACAGTATTGAATAAAGGCTTATTTTGACAATATGGCATGGTATTGTGGTTACATGGGAGAGAAGACTTATTTTTCAGGGTAAATCTTCCTAATATCTGTAACTTACTTTTAGATGGTTTAGTGGAAACCATTTGAAATAAATTAACACATACATAAGTGTACACATGAATACATGTATGAATGTGTGTGTGGAAAGAGCAAAGAAAAGAAAAAACAAATATGGCAATATTTATGAGTCAGGCTGAGATGTATATATGTGTTTATTATACAACTTTAAAAAAGAAATATGTTTAAATTTTAAAATAAAGCAGGAAAAGAATTTTTTTAAAGCTGAAAACAAAATACATGGCATTATTATAAAAGAAGGATGATCAGGTTGCAGAATCAGAGAGAATGGGCTTCAATCTTTGGTAGATAACCTTTTTATTAGCAAAGCAACATTGTACAGATCAGAAAAGGGCTCTGAGCCTCAGTGTTTGATCTATGGGAAGAGATTAATAATAATAACAAGAAAATCTATGCATCGGTTAACTGCCATTGTAATTGGAAAGAAAATATGCTTAGCACTAATGCTAAGACCTGAATTCACTGGGACTATTGTCAATATTAGCAGATCTGGTTTTTTTTTTTTTTTTTTTTTTTTTTTTTTTTTTTTTTTTTTTTTTTTTTTTTTTTTTTTTTTTTTTTTTTTTTTTTTTTTTTTTTTTTTTTTTTTTTTTTTTTTTTTTTTTTTTTTTTTTTTTTTTGGTGGGACCAGGGAATATTAGCAGATCTGGAAGGAAAATCAGAAGACTGTTGAAATCATCAATCTATGATTTTGGCCAGGTTAATTTTTTCTTTAAGTTTTAAAAAATTTGTCTACAAGAAACTAAGACATCAGTAGAAATCAGTCTTTTATAGGACAAATAAGTGCAAACAGATAGCATCTTTCTGTAGAGTAGTTAGTATAAGGATAGCATTCCCCCTTACTGTCATCTGTAAAACCAGCAATAAACAAATCATAAAAAGTGCTTAGAAATTTCAGCTCCACAGTGATAGCTGAAACAAAAGCAGAAAATTGCAGCTTTCTGTGTAATAACTAAGCCTCTTGTTATGTGCTGCTGTATTAAGTATAAAACATTTTCATTTCCTTTGTATAGGAAATTCAATAGGACCTGAAAAGGGGGTCAACCAAGTGTTGTGACTCCCACAATAAATGTGAGTAGTGCTAATGTTCCTTTTCTAGGTCTCGAGTGACTGTAAATACCCAAACAGATAAAATGTAGCTTTCATAAGACTTGGGGTTTGGTGGAGAACTAGCATGAGACTTGTGCTCTCTGCTTTCTAAGGGAAGGTTGGCCAAAAGCTCAGATTTATGCTGTGACATTTAAAGAATTTTCTCCCTAGATTTTCTCAACAATATCATTGTATGTGGCTGAATTACTTTATTGGTATTTTCACATTGGAATTGTTTTTGGAGAAGTTGGGAGTATGGGGGTGATACGGTGAGGGGAGCCTATTTCTTTAAGAAATCCAGAATTTATGGATCTCTAGGGGATTTTAAAGCAGGGAATTCGGAGTAACACATGCATTAGTCTCCATTTGTGAGGCAGAATCAACATTTATAAATTACATTGGGGAAAAAAATAGCATGGTAAGATCACAGTTCTTTTGTTGGGGGTGTTTATAATGTAGCACATGGATTCATCCCACCAGACTTCTGAAATCAGAATGATCTTGTTAGAATATTTTTATGGACTTGGCTTTGAATTTACATACAAGTTTGCAGGGAATTTTGCAGAAAGATGAAACCTCACACTGAATTCAGAACCAGGTATTTTAGCAGTCAGAATGATTATTTGTGGTGTTCCCAATACAAGTCTACTAATTTAGAAACAGAGGTGCGGGTCTTGGTGGCTAGAGGTGAGGGAGAGGTTAGGCCTATCACCCATTCAAGGAAGATTTAATTGCTAAATATTAGCTAAATAATGGCACACATACCTAAAGGCAGCAATAGATGAAGGAACTGTAAATCACTTCAAGGAAGCTGAGGGAGAAAGGAAAACAAATCCACTTTCCTAAAAATACCCTAAGGTTAACTTGAGTAAGTCTTGGTGGATAAAAGAGCCAAGGTTTTATCCTTTCAGAATCTCTGTGCTTTAAAAAAGATACTTAAATACCAGCTCATTGATTTCCACAAAAGACCGAGTACCTGTATCATCCACCCAATTGAATTCTTTCATGCTGGACATGTGCTTGCCCTGTGTTGTCTGTCCCTTACAATTTTATCTCCCTATGTATACATTTCTCCCACCCTCGGTAGGACAAAATTATTCCAATCTGGACAACATTCACTATATTATCACCTTGGGAACCGACATTTCCTTTGTGCCCTGGCAATGCACAAGGGGAATTAAAGGCCCACATCCTGTGTCTTTAATGTTTTATTCTTTCCATGAAATTCAAAGAGAGTAGCTAAATATCGACGCTAAAAAGTGTATCTCAAGCTGGAACTTAGAAAACAAAAAATCATTTTCAATAATGATTATGCTATTTTTAAAATGACTGTATTTCTGGACAAGGAACTCAACAAGAAGTAAGGCCAATATTAAAACGCCAACATAGCAGAGGATGCTTGTGATACGACGTTTACAGTGGTTCTGCCAGAAAGCTTGAGCTAACATTAGAAGCATGTGAAAGCTGGCAACTCAGGCTCACGTGGAGCTGGAGAAAGTGCTGTTGTGTATTCCAACTCCTGTTGGTTCTGATCCCTTGAATGCTGCTTGGGGTATTACACTCCCAATTCCAAGCAAATTTCAGCTAAATCTCAAAATATTTTCAACTGAAAGAAACCAAACATGATTTTTACTAGGCATAATAAATCAGCACAAATCTCTGTAAAGCTCCAGGAATCCTCTTAGAATGTGAGGTGTCAATAAATCTCCCTAGAAAGAGCTCCACACTCTTGTATCTAATCGTCAATTGTTTAACCCCAGCTTTGTCTCTTTTGGTTCCATATTCTTAAGTGATTTCATTTCCACTCCACTGCATCTCACGACCTAGCTTTGGATGTTTTTGAATCAGGTTCTTTATTAAAAACAAACAAATAAACAAACAAAAAACCCACAATTCACATTTATTGGCCAGGTGGTAGCCAGGCATCTTCTCTATAAGGAAATTATTTTAGGAATTTTCTCCATTCTCCTAAGTGACAGGACAGTGACACAGTTCCTAAGTGAATTTCAGTACCTGGTCCAAATCCCAAAGTTTGTCTATTTGTAAGAAGGAGAAACTGATTTGACTTTTCCTGGCACCTTCTACACTTTGCTTGTCTAATAGTTTGCATAGTGGGAAGTGAGACAAGAAGGGGCTGTCTGACAGGACCCATTAAGACCTTCATCATGTTCCTCAGGCCACCTTAGAGCACACATTTACATATAAGTACCTACCAAGAGAGGGTGGCCGTTACTGCACCAACAGGTATGCTTTACATGTCATTGTCTTCTCGGCAGGATTTCAAATAAATATTTTGCTCTCCACTAGTGATAAAATAGAAGTTATGCTAGTATATTTAAGGTGAGTTTATTCCCTTTGGTCTTGATGTCTCTGTTCCTCTGTCATTTGTTCAGTAACTTATCGCTTAGGAGCACGAGGCCTAGAAAACACCCTTGGCAGGCTTAAACTAGTATTTGATTGGTGTCATGTTTATGATGACATCCCAGGTATGGCTAAAATCTACACGGTGGATTTACCCTCTACCTTCCAGGGGTTTCTTCTACAGAAAATGAGAGAACAGATTGATTAAGGAAACCCAGAAGTATAAAAATAAAGGTGAAGAATCTGCTGATGCAGTCCTCCATGAAGAATCGAACTACTTATTTTTAGGTTTATACTTAGAAGAGAAAGAAATCCATATGAGCCCTTGTCTGTCTGTATGTTTCTTCCATATATCTATATCTATATCTATATATATATATATCTATATATATCTATATATATATATATATATATATATATATATATATATGATTTAACCACTGACATTATTCCAGAGAAAGACTTTTTTATCCTCTTCACTGATTTATAACTTACCTTTTTTTTTTTAACCTTTTTCAAAACTTTCCACACAGGACCCGAGTGAGAGCTAGAGACCCAGTCAGTCCTATCCTGTTTGGAGTGTCTTCAGGAGGTGATCTTAAGTGGCTCCGTTCAATATTTATTGATGGGATCCACAGGCACTTTGAGTGATCCTGCTGCACAGGGGTGTGGACCAATGGCAAGTGGAGCAGGGGAAGGAGGTGGTCCTGCTGTAGGCCAGAGCTGCTGAGCAGCGTAGGGATGAGCAGGGGTCATTGACAAAATGTCAAACATTTCACGTTTCTGACTAGTTCTGTGCCTAATGCCACATCAAGCAGAAATATTATTCCCTCCACAGAACCAACAGATATACAAACACACAAAAATACATACAAATTCTTCATCCTTTTTTCTCCTTTAGTTGCTTCTCGCATTTTCTGTCTTATACACACACACACACACACACACACACACACACACACACACACACACAGTCTACAGGGAAATTAAGCATTGTCAATGCAACACTGTACTGAGAAAGTTCTTGGATAAATTAACAACGCAATTACATTACATGACACGCCATAAGATGGATGGGGAAAACTTGGCTGGTATTATGTTCTGTTTTCAAATTGCAATTTATTTGAGGGTTTTAATGGATGCCTTATTAAAACATCTCGGCCCTGGTCAGGTTTCAGCATATGTCACAGTGGCCTGTGATTGATGACACCCTCTGCTGCTTCTCTTGCACATTTGCAGGGAATTTAAGCAAAGAGGGACTGAGCTGAGGCCTGGCTTTGTATTGATCGCGTAGAGGTGCGCTGCCTGGGAGCACAGTCTAATAACATTCGCTTAGCTCAAATGCTTCACATGAAAGCATTTATAACAAGGACTGAAGTGTTATATTGCTCAGAATAAGAGAATAGTGTACAAACAAAAGACGTAGAAGGGAGCAGGGGAGCAAGAGAGAGACCAGGGCATGCGAGTGAGCCCCGACTCGTTAACATTCAGATACCGCATATCTGAGTATTGATGGTAAAAATGAAAATGCTGCGCTTAAGATAGGAAGGAGACAGAAAGAGGAAAATGTAGTGAAATTCATCTTTGAGTAGTTCAGCCAGTTATAAGTAACAGCTGAGCTTCATGATGGACAGACGGCTGACTGAGGATTGAGGACAACATCCCTAAAAGCCACTGGAAAATAAGTACATCACAAAATGTATCATAGGCAGTATTCCTGCGGCCATCTGAAATCTTTGCGGTTTCAGCCAGGCTCTAGTTGAGCGTTTTACTAATGTTCATCTAAACTATGAGAGCTACTTACACATAAAATATTTCTATTGGAACCATGGCCACTATATAGAAATTGAATACATTTCTTTGGTGTTTTAGCTGTATGCGGACTGCATTTCTAATCATGTTAACGTGAGTTTCATTAACCTTTAAGTATATATTCAGATTTTGTTACTGCTTGGCCAAACAAATGTGATTCCAGTTGCATGGATGTCAAACACATGTACATGGGTACTCACAGAAAAGATCTAGACAAACATGGGACAAAACGTTAACGGGATCATTAGTTTGGACAGAGTAAATAATGGACAATAGAGATGTCCTTCTTTACATTTTTCAGTAATTTTAAAATTTTATACAGTAGTTACATTAATTTTACAATGAGGGAGGGAAAACATTTGAAAGAAACTTACAAGACAATAATGAGAGACATAAGCATTCTTTTGTGTCTAGAATAAACATAAATAACAGTGAGTCATTTTTCAGGAGTATTTGAGTCGATTTCTCAGTGAGCAGAATCTATACATTAATTTTTTTAAAAAACAGCAGTCCTGAGTGAGATGCAATGACAATGTTCCGAGTGGTGTAGGAAGGAAAACTGAAAAAAGAAAGAACAAAACATGGGTCATTCACAAGCTCTGATAACCTTAGGATTTGTCAGTCCCAGTCCAAAGGATTCACTCTTTTTTCTTTCTTCTTTTGCTTGGCCTACTATGATTGCCATTACTTGAACTGCCACATTTATTATTTTGTTACCCTTTGAGGGCCTATAAAAATCTCACCTAATTATACTGAATCATCTAGCATCACAGCCAAAGCCAAACAAGATGAGAAAATGGCCAACAGCTTTCATTGAAATGGAAGAGAAAAAATAGTTAAATAACGAACAAACAGCAGAAATCAAGAGCACTTGGAGAAGCCAGTTTTATGGGTCTCCCAAGAAAAGGGCACTGAAAACATTTTTTTTTAATGTTGACAGAAATTGTTAAGTTGTAAAAATGGATTTTTTAGTATTGTCAGTTGAATGTACCTTCTAATGCACAAAATACCAAATTTACAGTCTTAGAATAGATTGTGATAGCTTTGCTGGAGTGATATCAGGGAGAAAAAGGGAAATGTTACTTAACCTCTAAGGCTCCTTTTTCTCTTGGACTCCAGATTTCATGTCTTTTCTCTATGCCATCTCATGGTCCCTCATGATTGAATGTCTATTTATTGTTGTTCACTATGGAAGTGGTTATATAATACCAGAAAGCTTAGGTTTCTTTGTCCTAGCATAAAGAACAATTCTCTAATTTGGGAGAAATACTTTATATACCGCAGAGTCAGTGAACATTTATTGAGTGCCATCTTTTTGCACAAAGCAGGGCCATGACTTACATCTCTCTGGTATAGTTGTGGGAAGTGTGGTTCCTCTCACCCTAAAAGGCACACACAAACACAAATGCTGCCAGTTATGGACCCATCACTATCAAGTTGGGTGAGGGCTCTGCCCTTAAAGAGTAAAAACAGAAGTACTTACTAACATTTATTGTCCACTTCAGCCTGTGAGAAGGCCTGCAGCAGCTATACAAAGAGCTTACCCTTTAGGAAATTCATGTAGTATATCACTGAGGAATTAATAGAAAAACACTGGTTAATGTATTGAGAATTTTGATGACTACAAAAGTCTGGCTTTTAATTTCATATGTGTGATTTTTATATTCAGGTTATCCAGAAGTATTTTCAAGGGAAAAATGGTTTTGCCAGTCTTTTGCCTGAAAAGCCATCCTGTCACAAAGTAGGAGAACAAACAGAACACCCCCTAGGAAGAGGTTTTTAACCTGTCAGGAATGAAGCCACGAGTGAAGCCTTTGCATGATGTTTCCAGTAACACAAAGCAGACGATGAGCTCTGAGGTTGAGAAAGCAGCAGCGGAAAGGAAAATGGTAGAGACACCTCTGGCTGGCTCTGGAAACAGCATAGTTTTCAGAAACAAAACCCTATGACAGCATGGCATACAGAAGCTGGAAACAAGTGAAGGGTACAGTAAGCACACAACAAAGTACAACAGCATAAATAAGGGAGAATATTACACACAGAGCACACATCTTTAAAGCTGCAAATATTCTTTGAGCAATGTCCAGGCTTATTAACTCCCTAAGACCAACAGAATGAGTATCTGAGAAAGAGAAACTCAGGTTCCTATGCAGAGGTGACTAAGTTGATACCACAGTTGGCTCATAGCAGATTCTGTCAACCACAGGTAAGGAATATTCAATAATCAAAATTGATGTGTACGTACATAGTTTAATGCTTTAAACTATCTGGACAAGTACATATGCTCATGGTGGCTTTTTTTTTTCTCAAGTACCTTCTGGATTTTCATAGTTCCATTTTAGGAATCTATTTCATTAGGTATCTATGTTATTTACAGTTACTAGATGTATTAAAAATCAATTCTAGCAAAACTGATAAAAGACAAATTTCTTGAAAAAACTATCAGGAAGCTTAGAGATTTAGTAGTAGGTTAGATAAAAAGATAGTTTTTATCTAAGTGGATCAGCTGAGTGCTAACCAGTCCCAGGTTCCATTACCATGTCTGATCTTCAATTTTGCACAAAGACACTGAGTCAGAGGTCTCTAGTTAATGAAACATCATAGTCTAGACTTTTTTTTCAGGTACTGACTGAATTCTAAAAGCAGCAAACAAAGAGGGCAAGCCCAATGTACAAGCACCTTTGAAGCCTCAGCTACATTTTGGATAAGTTCCACTGTCCAAATCCATTCACAGTTAAATTTAAACAATAAAAATATTAAATCATGAAAAAATCCATTCACAAGCCTAGAGTCCATGCTCAGGGCAGACACCACAGCACAGACAGAAGGTGTAATTCACTGGGTGCCACTACTGTATCTATTTATCTATTCAGTTTCTGGTTTTTATAATGAAAGAGAAGTACCTGAAACTTTTCTTCACATAAACTATTGGTAATTAATGAGTAGAATAAAAAGAAATGAAGTGATATTAGGAAGAATAATGGATAAACAAATAAATGACAAATGATTGTCATAGAGAATTATATTTTTGAAGTGGAATTAATTGTGTGCATGTATGCTGAATTTTAATGCCTTGGAACATTCTGGACTATGTACAGATGTCATCTGTAAAGGGGTCAGGGCCTTCTGAAATGTCCAGGTCCTTGATATATTTCATGTGAACTTTCCAAACTAACTAAGAGAACCATGAATTATAATCTTGGTCTACTTTTTTGAAGAGCTTTAATAAATACTCTTCAATTGATTTAGGTTACATCTGTTCACATTTCAATTCTTATGTCTAAATAAAAAAAACAATAGATGTCAACTAAAAAATGTATGTTTGAAAAGAATTCACTGCTCTAGATACCTGTTATGTGTCATATGCTGTTTCTTTTTATTAGCTTGTTAAACAACAGTTATGATACAAAACCACAACACAAAAGGTGCATAGAGAAAAGAAAATAACTAGATATTTTCTGCAGTTTAGTGCACACATATAACCTCTAACCCATAGTATCTAAAGGTTAAGTCACAAAACCGAGTCCATTAACCTTTCTAAATGGTTGTGATATTAAAAACTGACTCTTAATAGCTAAGGGTCATCATCTAATGCAATAACCATCAGCAATAAAGAATTATGGATTAAGAACATTATCTATCTATAAAATGGTCATTTATGACACTTGTGCAGAGATGGTGTCTAAAATGCACATATACCGACAGCAGAAAGACTAGACTTAATGATCTACGTTATGCTTTTATTAGTGTAGTTATGCTATTAATGAGTTTGTAAGAGAAAAATCGTAACATTTTCAAAAGCCTTCTGTGTGTACGTCAAACATGAAGCTAACCAAAAGAAAATACTTAAAATTCCTTTTCACTGAGCTACAACTTAGCTAGGAGGGGTTACCTGATTCAGAAGGCAGAACAAAGACTAAAAATACAGTTTTAAATTGTCTAGTGCTTATATCAAGAAGCAAAATTTGAAAATTTACACATATCATATCAAACAGGCTATTTTTATTTTGTTGGCATTTTTGTTTCTATTATATTTATTTATTTATTTTATTATAGTTGCCGGCTCAGCCTGCCCTGGGGGTGGGGCTGACACAGCATGAGGTGCTGGGGATCAAACTGTGGTACCTGTGGTTGCCTAAGCTTTCCTAAGCAGGTGCTTTAGGCTACTGAACCATCTTGAAGGCCCCTTTGTTTCTATTATAACTTAGTAAATTATTTAACTTCAATTAATATGTACTTACAGAATAATTGTGTGTATCATCAGCATGGATATAGAAATGAATTCCACAGATATAAAGGAAATGTTGATTTCTTAGTAAGGACTTGGTCTCAGTCTTCTTTCCTTTCTTTCTTTCTTTCTTTCTTTCTTTCTTTCTTTCTTTCTTTCTTTCTTTCTTTCCTTCCTTCCTTCCTTCCTTCCTTCTTTCTTTCTTTCTTTCTTTCTTTCTTTCTTTCTTTCTTTCTTTCTTTCTTTCTTATTTTCTTTCTTTAATTTTTGTAATGGGAATCAAACTTAGGCCCTTGTGCTGGCCGGGAGGCACCTATGCTGCTGAGCTGTCTCCCTCGCCCTCAGTATCTTTAAAGATTAGAAGTTGCCACAAAACAGAATATTAATTCTTCAAAAAGAGAACTATAAAGCTATCCTAAGTTAGTTGGATTTTTAAAACATATGTACTGTTGTATGTTATTAGGCCATGTTTTTCTTCAACCTTACCAAAGCAAGGGGAAATGTACTGAGGACTGGAATGACACTGGGCATTATTCTAAGGAGGTGGATAAAGACAAAGAAATGGGATCAAAAGACAGGGACTATTTATCTTATGAATCATTTATAAACTTTTTTGTTGAGAGCACTTTTGTGTTTTCTTGCTTACTATTTCACATTTGCTTATTTAAATTTCCCCCTATCTTTGTAAGTAAGAATCCATACCATCACTAAGATAATATGACTGGGAATTATTAACACATATTCATATGAATTTTATTTGGCATTCCAAGCTAATACTAAAAGTGACATTGTTCAAAGACACAGGACAGATGTACTAATAGGGAACTGCTGCTTAATCATGTTTTTATAAACTAGTTTATATGTCCAAGCAACTTGTAAAATATGAATTCTTTATCTCAAAGAGCTATAAAAAGTTCATGTAAAATAATCTCTTCTAATTCTTGTAAAATAACCTTCCTATCAGAAGGTTGTTCCCTTTATTTCTAGGGATCAAAGTTCTATTGCATTTATTAAGTAAGCCTGCAAAAAGGTGGTGATAACCTAGCAACCCATGAAAACTCTTGCTTCCAAGTGAGATGCAATTTTAGTACAGAATCCCACAGGATACTTATCATGAATTTCTTTATGATACACTGGGATAGGGCACCTGGCACTTGGTTCATGCTAATAAATGATGAGTAAGACTACAAAGCATTGTCAAATTGAACAGATTTTTTGCATTACACTTCCCCATATCTACTCCAAATTTATTGTTGTCCCAACCTCAGGTCAGCTACTTAAGAACCAATATCAAAGATCTCAAGAACTTCTATAAAACTGAATTGACAGATCACATTAGTAAGTCACAAATTTGAAATTCTTATGACCTAGTGAAATTTTTAGGTTAGCAGGAAATTAATCTCCAAAGTCTAATGTCTTTTTAATAGTCATGACATTTAAGTATTTTTTCACAAATTAGATTATGTGTTCCAAAATGTAAGATTTCTATCATGCTTAGCTTTGCATTTAGCATATCTAACATGTTGACCAGAGCTCAGTAAGTATATTGGAAAATTGACAGTAACAAATATCAGGCACTATATAATTAGATGTTTAATGTTTTTCACAAGAAAGTAGCACACTATAAGACCTTGTAGTTTTCAAGTCCTCTTCTCCATATGGACAATTTTATAGTATAAATATTTGTCACCTCACTCCATTCACACAGAGGTCAACATCCCAAACCCAAAGATGATGTTGTTAGGAAATTGGACCCTTGAGAAGTGAGCAGGCCACTAGAACACAGGATGAGTGGGCTTAGTGTCCTTACGAAAGAGGTCAGAGAGAAAACTCATGCCTTTGTTATCACATAAAGAGATGGGATCATTTACGAGATTGAGAGCTAGTTCTCACTAACACTGGTTCTATTGGATCTGGGATTTCCCAAGTACAATCACTGTGAAAAATAAACTTTTGTTGGCTGTAAGCCATTCTGCTCATGATATCTTGCTATAGCATCCCAAATAGACCAAGACAGCCATCAAATACAAATACAGTTTAAGGTAGACAGATCTCTTTGTTTGAGTAAATGCCTTTAGGATCAGTCCCATATTGTGGCTAGTTACTTAGGCTGCTTTGACCAACATAATAATTAACCAACTTTGTCAGAATCCCTACAGCCATGTATTTCATGAAAGAAGAAGAAATAATGCAATTTCTTAATAAGGATCACATTTGTTTTAAAATTTAATTTCCTGAATTTTATTTCTCAAAAGTATCTGATGAACTATCTCGTTATGCAATATCTGTATTTATGTGGTTATTTTTAACAACTTCTAAAATGACCCATTGATTTGTATGAAACAATACATTAATATTTCTTTAGTTTTTCTACTTTTTCCTACTCATCGTTTTCTACTCTTCTCCAGATTCTTTTGTCATTTCCCATCCACATTCTTCTTTTGACTTTTGGATACTCCAAATAAGAATGGGTTAGGTTTCCTATTTATTCATATTTCATTCCCACAGATTTCCAGGAAGCCAATAAGTTTTGTTTTAGCCAATAACAATTTGATCATTAACCTGGAACTGATATGCAGGGGGAAGGACTCTGTGGAGACAAGGTCATGCTATTCAGTTCTGACTTGCCTTGTGCTGACTTTTATAGACCTCAAGCTTGTCTTGAACTCACAGCAATTCTCCTGTGTCAACCTGCCCAGTGCTGCAATTATAGGCATGTACCACCATGCCTGACTCTGGGACTCTGTTTTATTTGAGGTATTATTCTAAAGATAAGTCAATCATTTCAGAAAACCATACACAAGAGGATTCAAAATACGCATATTAGAAACCATATGACTTAATCCAACAATGTAGGTATTTTAATAAAAATCTAGAACATCTCTGGCATTGTTTTCAGGGCATAAACATATTTTAGAGAATATTCATGTAGATGTATAAATTTGAGTATTTTTTAATTTAAAATGGTTCAGAGAATAACTTGGATAAACAATAGCTTTCTTAGATTTTACTGGTAGTCCAAAGTTTATTATGAAAAAGTATTCTTAACATTACATAATCTTTGAAATAGAAATACAGTTCTGCTTAGACTATCTGGCAGAATTGTCTTCCTTCTGAGGATGGCTGTAGGTCCTCATGTCTAATGGAAGCAAATGACTAGTGACAACCAGTCACCTAAAAGGGAGTGGTTTCAGCACACTGGTGGCATAAAGATATTCTTACAACTATACTAAATATAGGTGAAGGGGGCTTGTCTCACCAGGAAGCTCTTTCCTAAGAATTCTCTGTTATGTGCCCTGAAATTTCAACAGACAACAGGTAACATTTGGATATATCTTTTCCTGGATCTCCTGAAAAAGTCATGTACGTATTAGCAAACTACATTTCACCGATCTTTTCAGAAGTTGTGTGACTTGTTCCAGCAAAGACGCCAGTGTCTGTGCAATGGCTTCCTCACTATCTTGACTCTTTAATATTATTCATCTTTCATTCTTTGCTAATGTCTGATCCAAGGCAGTGCAATCAATTTGTTTTATTCCATAGCTCATGAGGCATTGACAAGTATTTGCTAAGTGGGTGAAAGGAGGAATAGCTGGTCAACTTCAGCTTCTTCCTGACAAAATGACCTTGCTCAAATAATATCTCCTTGACCATTATTTTGTTTTGCTTTGTACTGGAAATTGCACTCAGGACCTTGCACTTGCCAGGCACTGAGCTTATGGCACTGAGCTATCTTACCAGCCTTCTGTTTGATCTTGAGCAAATTATACAATACATATACCATATAGGGCTTCCATTTCCCAGAAACATAGGGTAAAATGAAAACTGCCTAATAAAGTTGCATCTGTAACAGAGATATGACTGTGGTGAGTTTGTTTACTTCATATAAAACTTGATTAAGTTTACCTTGATAAACAGTTTTCGGATGCACAGAAGAAATAATTCTCTGTAGAAATATACTCACTTATTAAAATACATTAATTCTCATTAGGAATTCTCATTAAGAATTTAGACTCTCAGGGCTGGGGAAACAGCTCAGTAGAGTAAGCACTTGCCTGGCAAGAGCAAGGGCCTGAGTTCAACCCCGGTTCCGCAAAAACAAAACAAAACAAGAATTTAGACTCTCATCAAAAACCTTGCATCTTTTGAAGGATAACTGGATTGGTGTGTGTGTATGTGTGTGTGTGTGTGTACATTTGTGCATACATGTGCGTGCATGTGTGTGTGCACCCATGCACAAGTACACACTCACATGTGCCTCAGATTGAACCCAGTTCCACCACATGGAGTTATATCCCCAAGCCTTCCTTATTTGTTTTATTCATTTTAATGAGAAATTTCATTTATTACTATACTATTCATTTAATAATAATAGTTATTCAGAGGAAAAGGTGCAGACCTGATATCTTGTCTAAATAATTTTACTACAAACTTTTATTCTCAATCAACTAAGACAAAGTAGTTATATATCTATCATATATATACATATATATACATATATATACATACATATATATATATATATATATATATATATATATATATCCTAGTGTGTGTGTATATATATATATATATCTTTTTCTTTTTAAAGTTTCTTTTCGTTTGTTTGTTCTTCTGCCAAGACCGGGATTCAAACTCACAACCTTGCACTTGCCAGGCTGGCACTTGTGCCATGGAGCTATCTCCCTGACCCCTTAAAGTTTCTAATACTAGGAGAAAATATCATGCCATCATACCATGTTTTATAAGTAGATTATAAGTCAGAGATACAGTATAAATCATAAAACAAAAAGTTTAATTAAACAATATTCAGAAAATTAAATATTAATTAATTAAAATTAAATTAAATATTGCAAAACAATATTCCAAAATTCAAATCAAATCATGATTCCAAAATGGAGACCAGAATGTTGTGTATCATGTGTACAAATCTATAATCAATTCAGAGTACTCGCATTGTATTTGAATACGTGAATATATACACAGATATCAACTAAGAAAAAGTTTACATGGTAGTAAGGAATTACTAAGAATAAAACATAACATAAATACTGGAATAGCAAATACATGGCCAGAAATTCTAACATTCTGAGGGTAGGATATCACACAAAGCCCTAGTATGTCCTGTACATGGACAGTGTCCATGACACTTACTGGTGGCCAGGTGTAACTTGTGGAACTGAGCTACTGCTATTTCCTTGACATCTACCCTGCAGACCCAGACAGAATCATGACACATAGGGTGCAGGAGAACTCCACTTGTAGAGTATATTGATGGACATATTCTGTTGCTGTTTGTAAAAGAATAGTTGAAAGACTGCTTTTGTATACCTCTTTTTCTCCTGTGTTTAATTATTTCAACTATTTTGTGGGTTCTTTCCATTCTCCTTCATGGAGTTATGGTTATTTTGATTCTTCTCTAGAATATCTTTTAGTAAACTATGCACGGTTGGCTTTGTCATCATGAAATTCTTTAGTTGTTCTTTGTCCTGGAAGTATTTCACTTCTCCACTGAACTTGAAAGAGAGTTTTACAAGGTATAGCAGTCTGGGCTGGAATTTGTTTTCTTGCAAGACTTGAAGTACTTTTCTTCTTCTTCTTCTTCTTCTTCTTCTTCTTCTTCTTCTTCTTCTTCTTCTTCTTCTTCTTCTTCTTCTTCTTCTTCTTCCTCTTCTTCTTCTTCCTCTTCTTCTTCTTCTGCCTCTGCCTCTGCCTCTGCCTCTGCCTCTGCCTCTACCTCTGCCTCTGCCTCTGCCTCTGCCTCTGCCTCTGCCTCTTCCTCTTCTTCTTCCTCTTCTTTTGCGGGACTGGGGTTAAAACTCACGACCTTGCACTTGCAAGGCAGGCACTTGTGCCACAGAGCTATCTCCCTGGCCCCTCCATGATCTTCTTGACTTGATGGCTTATAAAGAGAAATCTGCTATTATTCTGATAGATAAACAATAGCTTTCTTAGATTTTACTCGTAGTACAAAGTTTATTATGAAAAATCATTCTTAACATTACATGATCTTTGAAATAAAAATACAGTTTTCCTTTAAGTGTGATCTGTTTCTTTTCTCTGGCAGCTTTTAGTATACTGTTCCTATGCTGAATTTCTGGGATTTTGATTATTATATGTCTGGGTATGGTTTTCATTGGGTTGATGTTATTTCGTGTTGCATATGCTTCAGATTCCTGAATGTCAAATTGTTTCCCCATATTTGGGAAGTTTTGTGCTATTATTTCTTCCCATATTATTTTTGTGTCATTTGTACAGACTCCTTTCTCACTGATAGCTATTCGTCTTACATTGTTCATCTTTGCATCATCTTGCAGATGTTGAATTATTTTTTCTTGCATCCTAGTTGTTATTAAGAGATCTTTTCTTACCTCTTCACTAGCTGCAATGGTGTCTTTAAGGTCTGAAAGTCTATTTTCACTTTCATTGAAACGGTTTTGCCAGCTTGTGACTGAGGTTTTAAGTTCCTGTATAGCACTTGGAATCTGCTTCATTCATTCTATTACTTTTCTATATTCCTCATTCAAGGATTCCATCATTTTTCTATTCCCCTCTATCTTTGTATCATTGTCTTTAGAAACACTTAGTACTTCTTTTATTATAGGTATTATTTCCTTTTTTACTTCAGCAATTATTTCTGATCTGATTTCCTCTATACCTTTCTGTAGTTGTTTCTTGACTTCAGATGCTAGTATTTCAGAGATTTCAGGTGTGTGATTTCCAACTGCTTCTATGCTATTGTCTCCTGTATTTGTTCTGGGTGGGCTTGGGGCCTGAGAGGGCATTTTGCTCCTTCTCTTTGTCATTTTGTAGAGCCTTGCCTGACTTTTAGTCCAGAGTTTTGGTAGTGTTCTTACTTTAGCCCAGTTCTGGGTCTACCAAGTTTAAACTTTTCTAGGTGAGTGTGGCTTGGGTCTGGCTTCTGAGATCCACTTCTCCCTGCTGCAGCCATTGGAGGCAAACCTGCTGTGCCACTCTGGTAAGATGTTCTGCTACTGGATCAGCTGGGTGGGTCTTGTCTCCAATCTCTCTGTAGGGCGTTGTGCAGCAGTTTTCCACATTGAGTGTGCTGGGCCTGGTTGCTGGATCAAATGAATTTCTGGCTGGCCCTGGGTGGTCTCACTCATGGACAAGGCCTGGTTTCTGGATAGAATGAGTGTTCCTCAGGCCCCAGGTGGTCCACATCACATGTGGGGCCTGGTTCCTGTGTCGAATGAGTTTTCGGCGGGCTCAGGGAGTTGTCACTCACGTTCCAGGCCTGGTTTCTGGGTTGAATCCCTTATTTTTTTTATGTTGATCAAGGATCTTGCTAAATCACTGAATCACTAAGTTTTCCATGGTGGCTCAAAGTTGGAATCCTCCTGCCTCAGTATCGCAAAGTGCTGGAGGGTTGGGGAGACAGTTCAGTAGCATAAGCACCTGCCTGTCAAGTGCAAGGTCCTGAGTTCAATGCCTGGTACCCCTCAGCCCCCCAAAAAGGTTTTCCAAAGTGCTATAATTGCTGGCTGAGAACTGGATTCTTATATTGCAGGAGAAATAAGTATTAGTCCTCTCAAAATGAGTAGATGGAGACCTTTAGCTGTGTTCAGAGAAGAAAACTACCGATGACTTTGAAAGAGGCAACCTGAGTACCATCCAGCACCTCTAGTAAAGGACCTAGGCTTTGTGTGATTTTGTAAAGGGGAGTAACAATTTCATGAACTTAGAAATCCAATAGAAACTTTTCAATTATTTCTTTTATCTCAGAACTTTCTTTCAGATCAGATAACTAACATACTGGATGAAAATTTGACCCTAAAATAATTAGAGTAGTTTCAGAAGAGGACATTTTTAAAAATATAGTTGACCACCATGTGTAATGGCAGAGATCATGAAATATTAGGTAAATAAATGTTGAGGGGAGAGTGTGCCACAGGCAGAGCCTCACCAATGTCTTGAACATTAGCAAGAGCTTATGTGGAGATAGGTTTCCAGCGCTCTGCGTATGTATCCCAATTCCAATCCTGTGCAATTTAAATTCTAAGCATTGTGTAGTTCACATGGGCTTCAGAACTGTCTTCATGGCACTGACGCCATGTTAAAGCAATATTTTCTGCTAATAATGTGAAAGCTGTGACTTTTAAAATTGTTTTCTTTAAGAATAATTGCCAGATTCAGCCCTGCAAATGGTTTGATCAGGTAATAGTGTTGTGATTTTACAGCCTGTGCTTAGGTTAAATAGTTACACACCAGGGCATTCGGTGACCATTAAACACACTTAACCTGATAAATACCCTGTACATATCTACTCACACTCCACGCCCATCGATAATGAAAAGCATCTCAGAGCACTGGAACAAACTCTGCAAAGTGTTCCTCATTGTCCTGCGTTCTCCAGCAAACATGTTTACAGGATGTTAGATAATCCTAACTGGAGAAGAGACCACAGAGAAGCCAGTAATGCCTTTTTTAACTCCCTTAGAGTAGACCTTTAAGATACAGGACCTACTGTTCATTGTTTGGCACTAAGATCATCTGAGTTCTTGTTTGGTATTAAGTTCTCCTTCACGAGGGAGGAGACAGTTACATGTTTTGATACCTGCCAGTATCATAATACAGCCTTTGAGGAGTGCTGGGTTAAATGTAAGTACAAAGCAGGAGGAAATGTATTGTGTGACCTTGTGGGAATGTGATATCTAACTAAGCACAGGCATGCATTAAATCACATTCATGTCCAAATCTCTTGAGCTAAGAAAATGCTTCAGGAATTTTCAGGAATTTTTACACTTTTTCTACATGTGAAACAAATCTCAGACAAAATGCTAGGGCCTTGATCAGGGGGAAATTGTAAAAATACAGCACAGCTGAAACACAGGAGAAGCACAATATTTGCCTAACAGATTTTACATGATAGACTCCAGCGTAGAGCTGGTAGAGCTGTCTATTTCATTCCCTAATGCTCACCCTTCTACACCATTTGATTTGGATGGATGTAGGCTGTCTAGGAACTTTATATGTCCCTTTATTTTTTTGATCATCTCTAAACTGTGCCCTTAAAAATAATAGCCTTTTAGAATCTCTGGAAAACTCAAATTTATATTTCTCACCTTATGGTCATTTTCCTCCAAATACACTTATCCTGTGAGTTTCCTTACACAAAATAAAATATAATCAGCCACTTATAAATATAAAACAAGCCAAGTTTCCTCTGATAGAGTTATTATTACAAAACAGAAGCACATATATATTTGTAGCTGGCTCATACGGGAATGTATCTGTAAGATATTTTCCCTGTCCAAGAATTCTAAGACCTTCAGTATTTTTTTTTCTAAATTCCCTGTTAAACTAATTCCGTGTGATAGGCAAATATGTCCTCCACATGCTGGTGAATTAAAATTCAGCTTTCAGTGAATAAGATTAATTGCCTCTTCAGACAAAGCTGGATTTGCGCTCCTATTAGAGGAGGGTGGGGGGAGCAAGGGGCAGGGTGCCAGCTAGACTGCAGTATTCAGTTACACGTGAAATGATTTGTAATTCTGAGTAATCACTTAGGACAAGCCCTTGCACCATTTTATCTATACATGACTCTAGGCCAAAGTCAATACTCATAGTAAAATAATGAGATGAAGCTAACTGAGCCCTTTTATTAATGCTCCAAGGAGCAAATCTGATGCTTGAATTTCTCCCATTGAAAGTATCCACTTCTTCCTAAAAAATGAACAAGTGGGTCAGGATGCCTGGTAGCTACCAAGGGTACCTGCTTCAGCAAAATTATAAATAACAGACCTTTCCTGCCTCCCCCTTTCTGTTTGTGCACCAGGCTTCACCCAGCCGCAGGTGAAAGCACATGAATTTTGCATTACCTCTAGGCTCATTAAAAAGATCTAGCTCTCTCCTAATAGTTTCCCCTGATTTAGGGAGGACACACACACACACACACACACACACACACACACACACACACAATGAACCCTAGGAAAACAATGCATACCACTTCTTTCTCTCCAACAGTCTTAGGAAGAAAATCAACTGTTCTAGCGAATGCACAGCTTGGTGACAGAGCCAGCACGCAACTGCTAGGGAAATGAGATGGATAACCAGCTGTCCCAGTTTCCTGGAAGCAGGGCATGGGAAGGGAGTGGGTGCTGGAAAGACAGGGAAGGAAGGGTGTGCTTTTAAACCCTCGATTTGGTTTTCCTTGTCATCATGGTCAATTAGCCAGCACAGCAAAATAGATATTACCAGTAAGTGGCTCTTTTGTAAAGCAGTTGATAATATATTACTCTTCTCTGTACAGCTAAAGGCCTGAAGGTCCAATAGTGAAATCATAAAAAAAGAGAATTATCCTTATGTTGGTTTCTAAAACTTGAATAATGAGAGAACAAACTAAAATTATCTTTTTATTGGAAAAACTCAATAGACTATTTCTACTCTCCACAAGGGGGAAATGTATCTGAAGAAAATTTTAATTATAAACACAAATCTTAATATACACGTACTCCCGAATCAGACAAAATATGTAGTGATAAAACAAAGGTCATAAGGAGACCTACACTGAAATTTCAGATTTACTTCCTCCTATGTGGATGATTTTCCTAAGTCTATTTTGTCAATTTCTGACCTGTGTAGGTACTATCATACAGTCATACACCAAATGATTATGAAGACTAAGGATTAGTTCAATATCTAGTATGTAGGGTGCCTGCTTGCATCCTTTCCTTCCCCACATTGTTCATCTTATGGAGGTTTTTTTTTTTTTTTTTAAATCAGTATAAGCAAACTATATAGAGATTTCAACTAAATTACTCCTTGTACCATTTTTCTGACTGGAGATTTTATTCTGTGCACAAAATAGCCTTTTTGAACTCCACTTCTTTTGGCATGCTCATTGGCTAGGGATGCTAGCAAATGTGAAATTGCCTTCCAAAAAGCTTATGAGAATTGTCAATCAAGCAATTAACCATGAACCACAGAAAAATTGCTGGAAGGATTCAGGTACCTGCCCATGAAGAACATCCTAAATGCTTTAGTCAGCTTCCCTATTACTGGGACAGAATACCTGACACTCATGTCTTAAAGAAGGAGAGGCTTATTTTACTCATGGCTTTCCAGGACTGGATCCCCGGCCAGTCGCCTCCACAGCAGGTATCGTGACCAATGGCAGAACAACACCACTGACTTCCTAGGAGCTAGGAAGCCAAGCACAGTATATAAAGGAGAAGGCACCAGAGGCAGGAGGTGGACCCCAAGGTGCACCCCCAGTATCCGCTAGACACCCAGAAGAGTGTGCACTGTCAATCCCCTACGTGGTTCCCACAGCAAACAAGTTCACAGTTGAGCATCACCTAAATTATTATTAATTGTACTTGCTAACCCAAAACACTTCTGCACACATCTTGGACTTGTGGATTATTTCCCATGACTGTGCAACTAGCACTTTCCTAGTAGAAACTTTCAGTCCACTGAGAACTAAGTACTTAGCATACATGTTCCCATAGACACTCACATGGCAACTTGCTACATAGGCAGAGAATGTCACTCACATATAAAATAAAGCATACAGAGTCACCAACTTCAGGAGGGATTTAAATCAGCTTGGTTTGCCCAGAGTGCAGCGTGTAGATGGAGGGGTGAGAAGAATTGAGGGAAAGAAGGTTGAAGTCAGAGTCAGTCAGATGGTGTTTATCAGTAATTCCAAAGTGTTTGTATTTAGTGTCTCTATTTGAGACCAGAGAGCTTAAATTTTACACAAAGAAGAATCACAGAGTGAGCTTGTTAAAAACACAGAGTGTAGACCCTGTCCCCAATTGTAATTTCAAATTCCCAGTTTGCTCCTGCACATCTCCTTCCTAACAAGCTTGCTGTATGATTTTGATGAAGGAGATACACAAAACCCATTTTGAGAAGTAGTGCTGCAGGACGAGGGGTCATTAGGGATTTATCAGAGGAGAAAACTAATCAAATGCATAGTACATGCAGACAGATCATTCCTGGGAAGCAAATTAGAGGACACCAAGATGAGGAACATCATCAAGCAGAGAAGTCCAAAGGGACTAGAAGGAAACTGAGTGAATACCACTGAACAAGGAGATGACTATGGGGAGAAACATGGAAATACTGCAAAGATTTAGTGGAACTGGGAACTTGACAGTTACTGTCTGTCTTGAAGGTCTCTGTTTTTGCATCTGCTGTAGATAAGTAAATACCTGTTGCAACCAATTAATTAAGAACATAATTGGAGGATTGGAATTAAAATGTGCATATTGAAAGTGGATTACAACTCTATCTTTTGGGGTTGGATAAGCTGGGTTTGAAGCTTAACTTTGTCTCTATAGACAAGGTAGTTAGGATACTTTTACAGCTGATTTCTATTAGTTCATTGACAAGAAAGGTTTGTGACAATATTGTTTAGACAAGATATCATGCCTGTATCTTGTTCTCTGAATGCACAATGTGTTAATTTTTTGACTATCCTACTAACTTGTTTTGAAATTCAGATACATAGTACATGAAGATAGATCGTTCCTAAAAAGTAAACTAGTAATGTTAATTTTATTGTTCTTCTTTAAAATTAGAAAATGTATGACATGCAAATTGCTTCCCTTGTTACGTGTGAAGTGGCAGGAGGGATCAGGAATTTTGATGAATAGAAAAAAAAAATAAGAAAATAGTTGGGCCAGGCATGGTGGTGCACACCTGTAATCCCAGCACTCGGGAGGCTGAGGCAGGAGGATCGGTGAGAGTTCGAGACCAGCCTGGGCTACAAAAGTGAG
>PVJA010013328.1:24347-49803 GCA_004027025.1 Myocastor coypus | reverse complement strand
AAAAAAAAAAAAAACTACTGAGTTGAGGTCCCTTTTTTTTTTTTGAGATAGGGCTGTATAGTTCAGGCTGGCCTTCAATTCACTATGTAGCCCAGTTTGGCCTCAAACTTGTGGCAATCCTCCTGCCTTGGCCTCCTGAGTGCTGGGATTATAGGCATGCACCACCACATCTGGATTTCCTGTGTATTTTGTGCATCCTGTCTTGTAACTAGAGTTTATCAGCCAGGAGTCATCCATGTTTCTAGTTTTTTTTTTCCGGTGGTACCAGGAATCAAACTCAAGACCTTGTGCTTGCCAGGCAAGCGCTTATTCCACTGAGCTATCTTCCCAGCTCCCCTAGTCATCCATAGTTAAGAGAGGATAATCAAAGAGATAACGAAATAAACCTTTGAAAACACTTGTAAAGTACTGTGGTGGTGGTTAATGCCACTTGATTTCTAGAATCATTTCAACTGCCATACATAAGTGGCACATTTTTGCTTCAGTAGAAACAAAACTACTTTTGGTACATTCAGAGAAGACTTTGACCATTTTTCACAATGTTTCTACTCTAGTCATTGAGTAAAAAACATGTTTTCATTTTAAGTGAAGCTGAATGTGATAGTGTGTACTGTATCTTGTCCTTGAACCTGACATTGTGCTGGCAGAAATAACCCTCACTGTGATTCATGAGTAGTTAGCAATACTGGTCAAAGTACATTATGGTTGGTTGTTTGATAGAGATAAATGATCTTTTTTCTAGGCTGTCATTTAATCACCTACTATAAAGCAACAATGAAAGAAATGTTTTTGTATTACTTGATCATTAATGTCAGGAATTGTACTGAGAAGGGTATGCTAGAATACATATGTGTCTTCATACATTTCATGGTGCCATGTAGATTTTTCCAAGATTAGATTTTTCTTTTTTTCTTAAGGTGGTGGCTGTGAAGTTAAAATTAGGCATTAGTAGGTGCTTTGGGGGAGGGTTCTATCCCCTCAACTAAAGCATTAAGTCTTTTTTGAGAGCATTGCTCACCAGTAATGGACACTCAAGTGTTGACCTACTGCTCCTTTCTCATTTTTGTTTTTGGTTCAGGCAATTCAAATGAGTGTCTCCAGAATAGTGGCTTTGAATACGCCATTTGCTTTCTGCCTCCACTTGTGCTGAACTTTGAGCTGCCACCAGATTATCCATCCTCCTCCCCACCTTCATTCACACTTAGCGGCAAATGGCTGTCACCAACTCAGGTAGACCCAAGACTTAATTTCTGCTATCCATTTTTAGAAACTGACAAAATCATCTTTAATTTAAGACTACCTTGATGATCTTAAGTTCGCTGCATGAAAAACAAATGACTTTGATTTTGTAATTTTTTTTCCTTACTGAATCCTAATGTTAATGAATTGGAAATGTTTGTTGATTTAAAAGGCATGGCAGTAACTGAATGATTAATCATCATGATCGACCTGTGAATTGTAAGAAGAGCAATTTTCAATCAAGTATATTGTTTCTTGTCTTGGTATTTATTTTCCCACTTAATCTCTATTGTAATGGAGACTGAGGTCTTCCTCATTTTCCTTGGATGTTGATACTTTTCCTACTTAGTTTCTTATCCATTTGTTAAATAAGAGATTTAATTGTAATTAGGACTGAAAATTGAGCTAATGTAGCTATAAAAAACAGATTTTATGAGCAAGAAGACATACTTTTCTCTATAAAAATCCCACATATTAGTACAAGTAACTATTGTCACTTAGAATAAGATGGACACTGCTATGTACAGTGTGTACAGGTATTTCATTAAGATTTGTGATCTTTACTTGAGTGTGGTGGTACACACTCTTAACTCCAGCATGCAGGAGGTAGAGGTGGGAGGATCACTGCGAGTTCAAGGCCAGGCCAGGGTGTGTAATGAGCACTAGGCCAGCTTGACTGCATAGTGAGACTTCCTTAAAACAACAACAAAAAAGGGCCAACAAGATGGTTCAGAGGTCTAAAGCGCCTGCTTAGGAAAGTTTAGGCGACTGTAGGAACTGTGGTTTGATCCCTGGCACCTACTGCTGCACCAGCCCCAACCCCAGGGCAGGTTGAGCCAGACATAAAAAAGAAAAAAAAATTCTGACCTTCATTCTCCCTAAGTTACCTATGGGTTATGTATTAAGTTCTAGTAGCACCCTTGGCCATTTTTTTAAATAACATGTAATAATTATATTTATGCAGTACAGTGTAGCACATTCTGGTCAAATCAGGGTAAGGATTAGCATTTCTATCTCCTTATTCATACTTGGAGCCTTCAGCTGTCTCTTCAACTTCAACTCTTAATTGAGACATAAATAGGACTTGAAGCTAGTGGGAAGTATTCTGGTATGTAATGGATCAATAGCTGCTTTTCTAGAAGTCATGAAGATTGATAGGCTAAGTGTACTAAGACAGAAGTTGTCTTGAGTGATTTACCTCAAGGAATAGCTCATTGTTAATTTTTATTCCCTCACTAACCTTTTAAAAGAACATGATTTTTCATAATTGAGGCTATGTTTTATTTTTTTAAAGGTATGGTTATATATATATATATATATATATATATATATATATATATATATATATATAAAGAGAGAGAGTGAATGAGTGTGTGTGTGTGTGTGTGTGTGTGTGTGTGTGTGTGTGTGTGGCTGGCTGGCTGGCTGGCTGGCTGGCTGGCTCAGCCTGCTCTGCCCTCAGGGCTAGCGTAGCATGTGGTGCCTGGGATCGAATTGTGGTCATGGTGCTTTGCCTCAGCTTACCTAAGCAGGTACTTTAGACTACTAAGCTGTCTCGCCGGCTTGAGGTTATGTTTTAGAAAAATTTCACAAAAAGATAATACATGTGAAATAAAAAGTATTACTTTACAGTGTGGTATTGCTGCAACAGGTACAAGACAGTCCATTACTTGCCCAGGAATATCAAGACTATAGGAAGCTTTCTTCTCTCTTTTTGCTAGAATTGGGCATTTAGCCACAGACATCAGATGTGGTAGCCAAGTGTTCCATCACTGAGTTTGTTTTTTAAATTTTGAGACAGGTTTCACAGATGTGTCCCGGCTGGCCTTGAATTTGTGTCTTAGCGTCCCAGGTTGCTGGCATTACAGGTGTGCTCACTGCATCCTGCTGAGACTGTTAGACAATTAGGTCACTATAGTTGACCAAAGTATTTAGATATTTATAGTTCCATTTCTCTGAGAGGTCTTGATGTTTTACCATATGTGTGTAAGCAGCAAATGCAGGTCAGATTAATTACCTCTGTGGGTATAGTTTCAAATTCTAGAATCTATTTAATGCTAGCTTTTGGGGATTTATACGGAGGAGGAGGGTTGTCCATTACTTTGCTTTACAACTAAAATTAGTAGTAGGATTATTTATCAAATACTTATGCATAGAATTGACATTTTCATTTCTTTTATGTTTTTTTTTTTTTTTTTTTTTTTTTTTTTTTTTTTTTTTTTTTTTTTTTTTTTTTTTTTTTTTTTTTTTTTTCCCCATTTGTTTTGTTATTGCTTCTGGACTCCATGGTGTTGTGAATTGTCCCGTTGCTAGTGTAACCGAACAGACCTGCCATTCCCTGAATGGGGGCTGTGGATAGGATTAGGATGTGGGCTAGGTTTTGTAGCTTTGCCGGTGCTCCTCCCTGGCGTCTGCACACACTCAGCATCTCTTGCTGTCTTCTCTATCTGCCCCTTGCCCTGTAACATTTGTGTGCATCCCTGCTGCCTCCCAAGAAGGGGCTTCTTCATAGGACCTGGAGGCTCACGTAGCACGCAAACATTCTTAAGTATTTATTGCACTTCACAGATTTTAGCAGGTTTCTCAAAAGCATGCTTGATATATGCCTCTTTCAGCAAATGTGAAAAAAAGCATGAGTTGTCTAATCATGTTACTAAATCTGGGTTGGAGCCTATACAGGGCTTAGTTGGTAGCAGTGTGCAGAGCAAGGGATAGAAGATGTCTTTTTTCACTTGTTATTTAAATTTACAAATTTCTTTGCCATCTGGAAGATTTATTTTTGGTTGTTTACCCAAAACAGAAAAGCAGCTTATAGTTCCTGAGCTCTGTCACAAATATTCTGTATTTCTAATGGAAAATCCTCTTATATTTGCCTTTCAAATCTAAGAGACCTATTTATATTATTCACTTACTTGTTTTTTAATGGTACTGGGTATTAAAGTCTAGTCCTTTGCACTGAGTTATGCCTTTTATTTCATTTGAGATAAGGCCTTGCTAACTTGCCCAGGCTGAGCTTGAACTTTCAATCTTTCAGGCACACATCCTGACACACTGTTCAATAGGCCACTGTTAAAGAAAAAAATGTCAAAATAGTTTAACTTAGGTCACTTTAGGAAGTGTGACCTGACTGCTTGGTGGCCAAGCCATGCTGAGGGCTCGTAATTATGTTCAGATTCAGGATCAGTCTGCTTCTGCTATATTAATCAGGATCTGAGTTTAGCCCACATTGCATGATGAAAAAGTAGCTTGTGTATCTGAAAAGCAAGAACTCTGAGGTTGAATTCTGCTAGTGCTTCCTTCAGATGAGTTGGCTTTTTGATAAGGTTGAAAGAATTTTAAAATTTGGATGGTATTTTAATTTTTTAAATGTAAAATTTTAGTTTATAAAAACAAAAAGTATACTGATCTATAAGGTACATAGAGTATGCAACGCTTCAATACATGTGCTGTATATGTTGTCTAATACTTAGATCATTATAAGCATACCTACTCATATTTGTCATTCTTTATAAGAACATTCCAAATGTTTTTATTAACTTTTTTTTTTTTTTTTTTAACATATTTAGTGCAGTTTACAGGGTCTCACTACACAGATCAGACTCATAGTGATCCTCCTGTTTTCAGTCTCCCAGGCACTAGGATTAGAGGTGCACACCACCATACCAAGTCTCAGTCGCTGTCTCAGGGCTGGCAGAGTGCACCAGGGATTAAACCTGGGCCCTGCAACTGCCTGAGCAGGTACTTTAGTCCTCGAGTCATCTGGCTGGCCTCTCCTAACTTTTGGAACTGGGGATCGGGCTCAGGACCTTGCACTTGTCAGGCAGGCACTTGTGCCCCTAAGCTATCTCCCTGGCCTCTCTTTAACTTTTTGAAGTAGGCAGTACATTATTGTTATCTGTAGTCACTTTCTGGGCAGTAGCATGCCATAACTACTTTCTGTTACCTAACCACTGATTAGCCTCCCACTGTTCTTGCTTCCCAGCTTCTGGTAATTGTGATTCTACTTCATGTGTCTGCGAAATAAACATGAGTTACACAATACAGTATTCCATCTTTTTGTGCTCAGTTCATTTCACTTCATGTAATCTTCATCAGTTCTAATGTTATACTGTAAATGACAGGTTTTTGTCCTTTTTGATGGCTAGTGTTCTGCATTATGTACTGCATTTTCCATTCATCTTTTTTTTTTTTTTTTAAGAAATTTTATTTTATTATTTATTTATTTATTTATTTTCTTGTTTCAGAACTTTTTTTTTTTTTGGCTTTTTGGCTTTTTGAGACAGGGTCTCAGGGTCTCACTGTGCAGTTCAGGCTGGCTTTGAGCTCACTTTTGTAGCCCAGCCTGGTCTCAAACTCGCAGCGATCCTCCTGCCTCAGCTTCCCAAGTGCTGGGTTTACAGGCGTGAGCCACCACGCCCGGCTGTTTCAGAACTTTTGTTTGTTTATTTCTTTTTATGGCCGGCTCAGCCTGCCCTCAGGGCAGGGCTAGTGCAGCATGTAGTGCCGAGGATTGAACCGCGGTCCCTGCAGCTGCCTAAGCTTTCCGAAGTGCGCTTTAGACCAGTAAGCCATCCTGCCGGGCCCCTCCATTCATCTTTAAATAGACTCTTAACTTGTTTTCATCTCTTGTTGCAGTAAACATGGGAGTATGGATGTCTCAGACTTAGTGATTTCGCTTTCTGTGATATGTACACGGTATTGGAATGGCTGGATCATGTTGTAGAGCTATAGATGCTGTGCGTGTCCTTTCTCACTCAGCCACACACTATGTACTACTTGTTTACTACTGGACCCTTACCACTTGCTTGCTTGCTTTATTTATTGGTTTAATTTTTTCTTTGCTACAGCGGTCTTTCAGTCCCCTAAAAAGTCTGGTTAGCAAACCCCTTGTCAGACATATGCCTTACAAATATTTTCTCTCTTGTTGTATATTGGGTCTGAGTTATGTTGCTTTTTTTTTTTTTTTTTTTTTTTTTTTTTTTTTTTTTTTTTTTTTTTTTTTTTTTTTTTTTTTTTTTTTTTTTTTTTTTTTTTTTTTTTTTTTTTTTTTTTTTTTTTTTTTTTTTTTTTTTTTTTTTTTTTTTTTTTTTTTCTTGTTTCTGAACTTTTGTTTGTTTGTTTATTTATTTTTATGGCCAGCTCAGCCTGCCCTGAGGGCAGGGCTGGCGCAGCATGTGGTGCCGGGGATCAACCCACGGCCCCTGCAGCCGCCTGCAGGTGCTTTAGACCACTGAGCCATCCTAACGGGCCCCCTATGTTGCTTCTTGTGTCAGGCAGAAGCTTTTTAAAATTTGATTCAGGGGAGCTTGCCAGTTAGCTTAGTTGTTTGAGACTGGGCATGGTGGCATATGCCTGTAATCCCAGCTCTTAGGAGGTTGTAAATAGGCTGATCACTACAAGTCAAGAGACCTTGAACACCCTGTAGACCCTTCCCTAAAATACAAAAAAAAGTATTCAATCCCTTTTGCTTCTATTTGCTTGTTTTCTGTGGTTCTGGACTCTTGTCCAAAAGTTCATGTCCGTTCCAGCATCTCAAAGCTTTTCCACTTGTACAGTTAGATAGCTTCAGGTTTTACATTTAAGTCTTTAATTTGAATTGATTTGTGCAGCTAATGGAGAATAAAGGATCAGATATCCGATTTCCTCAGCATTAGTTACTGATATTTCCCTTTCTTAGATTTTATTGATTTTTTTGCATGTATGTACATGTGTACTAGGGATCAAACCTAGGACCTCCTCGTGCATGGTAGACAAGTGTTCTACCACTGAGCTACACCCCTAGCCCTGGATGGTATTTTTAAAATGTTTTCTAAGCATTCTAGGGTACCTGCAGAGCTAGGATTCCTGTAGGAAGAGATGGAATTCATTTTAGAGGTAGATCTCAGCCAGGCATGATGGTACACACCTGTAATCCTAGCACCGGAAGGCTGAGGCAGGAGGATTGCTAAAAGTTTAAGTCCAGCCTTAAGTATATAGTGAGCTTCTGTCTCAAAAAATCAAAAGAAAGCAAAGAAAGAAGTAGATCTCTTTCTCCAACATGAGCTATAGAGTTAACATAGGAAAAGAAATACATAAACAAGCTGGGTGAGGTAGTGCACCTATAGTCCCAACACTCGGGAGGCTTAGGCAGTCAAATTGCCGTGAGTTTGAGGACAGTCTGGTCTGTATAGTGAGTTCAAGGCCAGTCTAAATATTGTGAGACTCTGTCTCAAGATAAATAAATGCATACATACATAGCAAAAAAGAGAGAAAACAACCAGTTCACAGGCTTCCATGTAATTACTTTGTGATCTTACAAAGTTTTGCCATTTCTCCTGCGTTTGTGGTACTTGTGTTTATGTTTCTGAGTAGTTTATGAATTTCTTTGTTGAGTTTAGTTTTGTTTGTAGTAGTTTAGAATCATACAGTAGGATGTGTGAGGGGAGATGTGTAATTTTACAAGCCTCAAAGATTCAAAGGGAGAAGAGTTTGGAGCTCTTATCTTTCCAAACTCACAGTGCCTTTGTGTGATTTCTTTTCTGCCAGCTCTCTGCTCTCTGCAAGCACTTAGACAACCTGTGGGAAGAGCACCGAGGCAGCGTGGTCCTCTTCGCCTGGATGCAGTTTCTTAAAGAAGAGACCTTAGCATATCTGAATATTGTCTCTCCTTTTGAGCTCAGGATGGGTGCTCAGAACAAGGTGCAGCAGAGGACAGCTCAAGCCTCTCCCAGCACAGAGGCGGATTCTGGAGGAGCGGTTGGATTCGATGCAGACCAAGGGGAAGCACTGGATGAGAGAGCCGTGCAGGATGTGGAGTCATTGTCAAGCCTAATCCAGGAAATCTTGGACTTCGATCAAGCACAGCAGATGAAATGTTTCAATAGTAAATTATTCCTGTGCAATATCTGTTTCTGTGAGAAGCTGGGTAGCGACTGCATGCACTTCCTGGAGTGCAGGCACGTGTACTGTAAAGCATGTCTGAAGGACTACTTTGAAATCCAGATCAAAGATGGCCAAGTTCAGTGTCTCAGCTGCCCAGAACCCAAGTGTACTTCAGTGGCCACCCCTGGTCAGGTAATTACTCTGTGAAGGACTGCCTCCTCATTCTCTTTTCACAGACAGAACTTCCTCCAGAACTTCCTTGGTGTAGGGGTCTTAGGGCATGCTCAGATCTTAAAGCCAGCCTGCCCATTGTTCCACCACCTCCATCAGCAATGCTGTGGCCTGCTGGTACCCATCTGTAGTCCCAGCACTTTTTTTTTTTTTTTTTTTTTTGTCTTTTTGAGACAGGGTCTCACTATGCAGTTGAGGCTGGTCCTGAGCTCACTTTTGTAGCCCAGGCTGGTCTCGAACTCACACTGATCTTCCTGCCTCAGCTTCCCAAGTGCTGGGATTACAGGCGTGAGCCACCACGCCCGGCTAGTCCCAGCACTTTGGAAGCTGAGGCAGGAGGATTATGAATTCGGGTGACTTCATGAGACTATGTCTCAGAATGAAAAAGATAAGTGCTGGAGATGTAGCTCAGTGTGAAGGCCCCAAGTTCAGTCCCCACTGTGACCAAAAAAAAGGTGTGGTCTTCATTATATAAGCAGATATAAATGCTCCTTTGGTGGTCTCGGAGGAGTGATAAAATGTAATTATGAAATCTGGTGAGGGCCTGGCGGGATGGCTCAGTGGTCTAAAGCGCCTGCTAGGGAAAGCTTGGGTGGCTTCAGGGACCAGGGTTTGATCCCTGGCACCACATGCTGCGCCAGTCCTGCCCTCGGGGCGGGCTGAGCCAGCCATAGAAATGAGTGAATAAACAAATAAGGATTCTGAAACAAGAAAAAAAAATTAAAAAAAAAATGAGTGAATAAACAAACAAAGGTTCTGAAACAAGAAAAAAATAAATAAATTAAAAAAAAAAAAAAAAGAAATCTGGTGAGTTACTTTGGATATATATTAGCAAAAGTAAGACTCAGTTGATTTTAATTTTTATTTCTTTAAATCAGCTTTATCAAGGCATGATTTTGCTTACAATAAGTTATGCCCATTTAATTTATAGTTTGATTAGTTTGACAGATGTATAAATTTTTTTTTTTAATTTTATTTATTTTTTTTCTTGTTTCAGAACCTTTGTTGTTTATTTACTCATTTTTATGGCCGGCTCAGCCTGCCCCGAGGGCAGGGCTGGCGCAGCATGTGGTGCCGGGGATTGAACTGCGGTCCCTGAAGCCCCCCAAGCTTTCCCGAGCAGGCGCTTTAAACCACTGAGCCAACCTGCCAGGCCTGACAGATGTATAAAATTATGCAGCTACCATTTCATGTATAGCTGGGGTTTTTCTTTCTTTTTATTGTTATAATAAACATATGGTGGTACATGCTTATAATCCCAACACTCAGGAGGGATCTCTGAGAGTTCAAGGCCAGCCTACATAATGAGTTCAAGTCCATCTTGAACTTCATAGTGAGAGCCTTTCTTAAAAATAAGGGAAATGTATTTATATATATATTATATATATAATACCATATATTAGCTGTGTTACGTATGTTTACTGGCTTTTCTTGGGTACTGGGAACTGAACTCAGAATCTCACATTTGCCAGGCAAGCACTGTGCCACTGATCTAAATCCCTGGTTCCTATTTTATATTTAATATGTGGCTCAAGATTATTTCTCTTAGAAAAATAGTAGAGTACAGCATGGACATGAATATCCCCGTTCTTGGCTGGATTCTGAAGTGAAATAATTTTAATTTCTGGACCATCTGGTTTATACCATCATCCTAAGACTTCTCATGGGCAGAACTGGTCAGGAAATCATCAGATTTATGATGTTTTGTATATTCCCAGGTCAAAGAGCTTGTGGAAGCAGAGTTATTTGCCCGGTATGATCGCCTGCTTCTCCAGTCCACCCTGGACCTGATGACAGATGTTGTATACTGCCCGCGCCCATGCTGCCGGCTGCCTGTCATGCAGGAGCCTGGCTGTACCATGGGCATCTGCTCCAGCTGCAACTTTGCCTTCTGTACCTTGTGCAGATTGACCTACCACGGGGTCTCTCCATGTAAGGTAACAGCAGGTATGTTGTAACTGTGATCCCAAAACTCCTTTCCTCTTCCCTTGACAATACTTCAGTTCTCAAATTTAAAAAAAATTCATTCAGTGGATACTTCTATGTCATTTACTATCCCAGGCTCTTGGGATACACACTCTGTCCTCATGGCCATATACATATTTGTGGGAGTAACAGGCAAGCAAAGTGAATAAGGCTACAGTGTGAAGGAGAAAAAGGGAAGCAGGGCCAGTAGATGAAGTATTTTTGGGCTGGGAGCCTTGGCGTTTTTAATTAGTCAGACCAGAGGAGACTTGATCGCCAGAAGGGTTTAAGGTGAAGGCAGTAAAACCATGCAGACGGGGTGCTGGGAGCAGAAATGGCAAGATTCTTTCTCTTTGTGAACATGGGAAAATGTGGCTCCTAAGTTGAAGGTATGAGGCCTCTAAGCTGACACTGTTGTTTTCATGGTGCGCATATCTGAGCCGTCATCAGATGCTTTTTCGTTGAGGTCGGAGCCTGAGAACCTTCCTCAGCACGGCACTGCAGAAAGCCACACTCTTGGAGTGGGCACACAGGCAGCGCTGTTCTCTAGTCATGATCTAGATAAGGACAGGGAAGTCAGCCTTTCCTCAGTTTAACTGGCCTTCAGTGGGTTAGTTTTTCTCAGGGTTGGTGCTGATGGCTACCAGCTAGTCAGGTGTGGTGGTGCACACCTATAATCTCAGCACTTGGGAGGCTGAGGCAGGAGGATCAGTGCAAGTTCGAGACCAGCCTGGGCTACAGAAGTGAGCTGAAGGCCAGCTTGATCTGCACAGTGAGACCCTGTCTCAAAAAGACCAAAAAAGGGGGTCGCTGGGGAGATAGCTCAGGGGCACAAGTGCCTGCCTGGCAAGTGCAGAGTCCTGAGTTTGATCCCTGATTCCGCAGGAGGAAAAAAGAAATGGCTACCAGCTATTATCCGTATGGGTAGAGTTATGAAGAATAAAGAAAACTTAATACAGTGCTACTCAAAGTCATGACATTTGGCCAGGCATGGAGGCACACGGCTATAATTCCAGTACTTGGGAGGCTGAGGCAGGATGATTGCTCTGAGTTTGAGGCTAGCTTGAACTACATAGGGAAACTGTGTCTCAAAAAGAACAACAAAAAGTTTACATTTGTGATAGTAGTCTATAGCAAGGTAAACAGAGTCAAGGTGAGAAACTTTTATAGGCACTTCAGAATATTTAGGCTTGAACTTCATTTGACTATGTTTTGCGAAGTATAGACCCTTGACAGGTTGGGGAGAAATCTGATTCTTCACCTTAATTTGGGAAACGGGCTAGTTCATTTAAAATGTAGGATGGGGGGCCTGGCAGGATGGCTCAGTGGTCTAAAGCGCCTGCTTGGGAAAGCTTGGGTGGCTTCAGAGACCGCGGTTCGATCCCCGGCACCACATGCTGCGCCAGCCCTGCCCTTGGGGCAGGCTGAGCTGGCCATAAAAATGAGTGAATAAACAAATAAAGGTTCTGAAACAAGAAAAAAATAAATAAATAAAATTTAAAAAATAATAAAAAAAAAAATAAAATAAAATAAAATGTAGGATGGTAACATCATTGTTGTAATAGTTACTAAGTGGTAATGTTAACAGAGTGTCCTTATTTCCAAGTAGCTAAAAGAAGAGAATGAGTGAAAGGAACATCCCAGTTGTCTATGGCAGAGTCTTGCAGAAGATAGCATTTGTAGCTTAAATCATACTTAAGTATGAAAGACACCTTGATTCTGTAACCTTCTTGTTGAGAGGCTGTCATATAGCTCAGGTGTGTCCCAGCATTCAGAGAAGAAATGGAAGACATTCTAGGGGCTTCAGTAAGATTGGAAATCTCACTGTGTGTGTGTGTGTGCCTGTGTGTGTTACAGAATAGGTACCATATAAAATATATGATGCTAGGAATTGTATTGAGAACATTAGAATATTAACTTTTTTTTTTTTTTTTTTGTGGGACCAGGGTTCGAACTCACGACCTTGCACTCGCCCAGCAGGCACTTGTGCCTCGGAGCTATCTGCCCAGCCCCTAGAATATTAACTTTTGTCCTTAAGATATGTAGGAACACAAAACTGCTTTGAATTAAAACTTATAATATGGAAAAGATCTTTGATACATCAAAGTAGAAGTGGCAGAACATTGGGAATGCATAAAGCAGTAAGAATGTACAGGGGAAGGGAAAGAGTGTAGAATGGGATTCAGCCTCAGATCATGTCCATTGCCTAAAAGGGAGACAAGCCTCTAAATAATAGGAAATTAGACTAAAAGAATAATTAGGACTGTGCTGAGAGAGGTCTTTAATTGTGCTGAAAATTTAAGGCAATAGAATTGGGAACACAAATACTTTTCTGTAGGAACAGCCTTCGACAGTGGTTCTGTTTCATTTGCATTAAGTGTGAAAACAGAAGCCAGATGAAAAATATAAAGGGAAAAAGCTACCAGAAGGAACTGTTCAGTGCCTGTGGTAAAGTGTAGCATAGAGGAAGCTGAGGACAGTGGCTTTGGCTCCTTGACCATTGTGTTTGCAGAATTTTTTTGTTTTTTTAATTTTAGGGAAGGGTCTACAGGATGTTCAATGTTCAGGATCTCACTACTAGATTGGACTCATGGTGATCTGCCTGTTTACAGCCTCCCAAGAGCTGGGATTACTGGTGGTGCTGCCACAACACCCAGTCTCTATTGCTGTCTCAGCATGCCCTGGCAGCATGGCCAGCACAGCAGGCCTGGGGATTGAACCACTGGCCCCTGATGTATGCAGAATTGAATGGTTAGCTTTTGCCTTAAGCCAGAGGGGCCTTGTGTATTTGTTAAGCCTTTGTTCATTAGGAAAAGGTGAGTGATGCTGGCTTCATAAAAATAATTTGCAACTTTGGGGTCTTTTATATGTCTGTCTTTTGTTGTGCCATTTGCATAAAACAACATTAAGAAATCAGAATCAGGGCTGGGGAGATAGCTCAGTGGTTTAAGTGCCTGCTTGGCAAGTGCAAGGATCCAGGTTCTATCCCAGGTACCACATGCTGTGGCCAGCCCCAGAGCCGTGGACACATCATGCCAGTCCTGAAATGACATGATGATACATAGTGCTGGGGAAGCTGAGACAGCAAGATCACTATGAGTCCAAGCAAGGCCTTGTACTAAATAAACCAAAGAAGCCAAATAACTTACATTTAACAAATTCAGTTTTGCTCATTGGAGGATTCTTTTATTCCCTTTTTTGTCATTTGTGCATAGGTAATCTTTACCTGGGTATAATATAAATGTGCTTTTTTTGGATTCTGTGTTTGAGTTAGGTAATAGCCATCCAGATTTGACTCTTAAGTTTTTAGTCAGATGCCTTTCACATTTATTTTCCTTGAAAATTTAATTTGTTGGGCCACAGATATAGCTCAGCAATCTAAGTACCTGCCTAGGCAAGTGCAAGGACCCAGGTTTAACCCTCAATACTGCATGCCATGCCAGCCAGTGAAACTGGGCATGTACCAAATACATAAAAAATTTTTTTTACGAAGTTTTAATTTGTCTACTATTGTTCTCTGCATCTTTATGATTATACTATTATTTTCAATGCCCCCCCCCTTTATTTTAATGTAATTGGTTCTTATAGGGTCTCACTACACAGCTTGGACTTATAATGATCCTCCTGCTTTCAGCCTCCCCAGCGCTGGGATTGCAGGCATGTGCCATCACATCCGGACTCTGTGGCCAGCTCAGCTTGTACTGGGGGTGGGGTAGGTGCAGAATGTGGTGCCAGGGATCGAACCACAGTCCGTGCATCTGCCTAAGGGAGGCATTTTAATCCATTGAGCTCTCTGACTGGTCCCTAATTACCTCGTTTTGATAAAGTCCCAGGAATAGCATGATTTTTACTCAGTATTGCAGTCATATAAAAATAAATTTTCTATTTCACTTTCTAGAAAAATTAATAGATTTACGAAATGAGTACCTACAAGCGGATGAAGCCAATAAAAAGTTTCTGGAACAGAGGTATGGTAAGAGGGTGATTCAGAAGGCTCTGGAAGAGATGGAGAGTAAGGAGTGGTTGGAAAAGAACTCAAAGGGCTGCCCCTGTTGTGGAACTCCCATACAGGTAAATGCTCTGGAACGGACCTGCAGGCAGACAAATTTAAAAGCATGTCATGTTTACCTTAAGAAGCCTAGCCAGGTGTGGTGGCCCATGCCTGCAGTCCAGGCACTCTGGAGGCTGAGGCAGGAGGATCTTTAAGACCTCCTGGGCTTAAGAGTTTAAGACCAACCTGGGCTATAATGTGAGCTTCAGGCCAGCCTGAACTGCACAGTGAGACCCCATATCAAAAAAAAAAAAAAAAAAAAAAAAAGGGTATCAGTCAATTTTATAGCCTACTAAGAAAATATTTCCTGTATTTTATTAAGCTTTCATCCTTGGAAAATGTGAATTTCACTATTAAATATTGTTAGACTATGTATGTAGACTTCCCTTTTCAAAGTGTTTTAATGCGAAGACAATCATTCTTACATTATTCCCACCTTAAAATTGAATGGGTTGGGGCCCAGCGGGATGGCTCAGTCGTCTAAAGCGCCTGCTTGGGAAAGCTTGGGCAGCTTCAGGGACCGCGGTTCAATCCCCGGCACCGCATGCTGCGCCAGCCCTGCCGTCAGGGCGTGGGCTGAGCCAGCCATAAAAATGAGTGAATAAGCAAATAAAGGTTAGGAAACAAGAAAAACATAAATAAATAAAATAAAATAAATTCTAAAAAAAAAAAAAATTGAATGGGTTATACTGCCAATAACACAATTAAATGTTTACTTTGGGCTCCTGGTTGTGGTCCAAGGTTGGGAGCCACATCTGGTGTGGGCTTTTTGCTGGCAGTGCCCTGAGGCGGAGAACAGCACGATGTGTGTGCAGGGATAGAGGACATGCACCCTCTGCTCTTTCTCCTTGTAAAGTCAACAGTCCAGTCATGGGGCTGCGCTCTGGTGACTTTATCTGACCTTCTCTGGAGGCACTGCCTCTGAACACTATATTATTGGATGAGATTTCAAGCTTCTTAGCACCTAACAATTAGGATTAAACTCCAGTCTTTTTTCTTTAATCTTATTGCTATATTTTAGACTGATACAATGATCACATTATTTGAATGTAAATTTGTACCTGTACATGGTATATTTTCATTCTTTGTCCCCTCCATTCAACCTCTCCTACTCTTCTCATTTCCAAAAGCTTCCTTTCCATTTTTCTATTCTCCTTTTTTATTTTCCCTTCCTTTCCTGTATCCCCTTCCTAGTTTGGGCTCCCATTTCAATATGTTCTTGCTGTTTCCCAATACCTGTTATACATTTTGACTCTCCCTTACACTTTCTGTTTATCATATCAGAGAAACCATATGATACTCAAAACATATGTGTTTGATTTTTCACTTAAAACCATGGTCTTAAGGTGCATCTATTTATATAGAAATACTCATTTTTCTTTATGGCAGAGTCCATTCATTGGCTGATTGGGATTTGGGCTGTTTCCAAGATTTAGCTATTACAAACTGCCACTATACATGTGGATGTTAAGGGCCAGCCAAATAGCTCAGTGGATTACAGCACCTGTAAGCAGGCACAGGGGCTGAGATTTGATCCCTGAGCCTGCACATGTGGGCCCCACCCCCAGGGCACATGAGACAGCTGTTAAAAGACTGGGCATGGTGGCCCATGCCTGTAATTCTAACTTTTGGGAGCCTATAAACAGGTGGATCACTGTGAGTGTAAGCTGGTAGTAAGCCCCTGAACATCCTGTAGACTCTTCCCTAAAATGCAATAAATAAATAATTAAAAACATGGCCTCCCTGTGGCATGATGCTTTTTTTTGAGATGATATCAGGAAGGGGGAATAGTTAGGTAAAAGGGAACCTCTAGTTTCACTTTTTTGAGAACTCTGCACATTGATTTCTACAGTGGTTGCACCAGTCTGTACACCTACCAATAGTGGAGAAGGGTTCCTTTTGCCCCACACTCTGCTAGTATTTATTACTTGTTGATTTCTTGATAATGGCCATTGTTTTGGCAATGAACTCTGAGTGTTTTAATTTGCATCTCTCAAATGACTAGTGGTTTTACCCATTTTTTCATGTTTATTTGTCATTTGTACATCTTCATCTGAGAAGTATTTATCTCAGATGCCTATCTTTGAATTGAGTCTTTAAATTTTGGAGTATCAGATTTCTTTTACTTCCTCATATATTCTAGATATTAGTCTTTTATCTGAGAAACAGTGGCAAAACTTTTTTCCTAGTCTGTGGGTTGTCACTTCACTCTGCTGGTGGTTTCTTTTGCTGTACAAAAGCTTTTTAATAGGATGAGATCCCAGTTGTTGGCTTTTTGTGATATTTCTTGTGTTATCAGGGTTTTGTTTATAAAGTCTTTGCCTATGTCTTTTTTTTTTTTAAATTTGTTTTAGTTTTTTTTTTTTTGGTGGGACCAGGGTTCAAACTCACGACCTTGCACTTGCCCAGCAGGCACTTGTGCCTCGGAGCTATCTCCCTAGCCCCTAAATTTGTTTTAGTTTTTATGTTATGGCTGGCTCAGCCTGCTCTGGGGGAGGGGCTGGTGCAGCATGTCTTGCTGGGGATTGAACCGCAGTTCTTGTGGTTGCCTAAGCTTGCTTAAGGAGATGCTTTAGACTGCTGAGCCATCTCACCAGCCCCTTTGCCTACATCCGTGTCTTCTAAAGTTCGACTTGTTGTGTCTTCCAGTAAGTTTAGTGTTTTTGTTTTAATATTTAGATCTTTGATCTGTTTTGATCTTAGTTTAGTGCATGGTGAGAGATATGGGTCCTGTTATATTTGGCATATGAAAACCCCATTTTTCAGGCACTGTTAAAGAGGCTATGTTTCAAGGTGTTTGGTCCTTTTGTCAAAGAAAAGGAGGCTGAGTGTGCTTGGAGTTGTTTGTACATCTTCTAATCTGGTCCACTGATCCTTCAGTCCCCCGGCGCCCATTACCAAGACTCTGTTGTATAATTTCAAGTCAGAAACTGTGATGCCCCCTGGGCTTGCCTTTGTTGCCCAGAATTGCTTTTTCTATTCTAGGTCGGTCGGTCGGTCGGTCGGTCGGTCGGTCTGTCTGTCTGTCGGTCTGTGTCTGTCTGTCTGTCTGTCTTTCTTTTTTTGTGGGACTGAGGTTCAAATTTCTTTCTTTCTTTCTTTCTTTTTTTGTGGGACCGAGTTTCAAACTCATGACCTTACACTTGCCAGGCAGGCACTTGTGCCCTAGGGCTGTCTGCCTGACCCCTATTTTCTAGTTTTGTGAATGTACTATTGGTATTTTGATTTGGCTTGTATTCTTATACAACAACTTTGAGAATATTACTATTTTCATTATATTGGTTATTCCTAACAGACAACAAGGGCTATCTTCATTTTGTGATATCCTCTTTAAACTCCTTATTCAGAGTACTGTGGTTTTCAATGTAGAGGTCTTTTACTTCCTTCATTAGACTGACTCCTGTTGAGTGTGGTGGCACATGCCTGTAGTCTCAGCATTTGGTAGGCTAATGCAGGAGGATTGCTGTAAATTCGAGGCCTGCCTTGAATACATTGTGAATTAAAGGCCAGGAAGTCTCAAAAAGCAAAAAAAAAAAAAATTTTTTTTTTTTGAGAGAGTAGGTTGATTCTGAAATATTTCACTATTTTGGTATTACTGTGAAAAGTGTAGTTTCCTTATCTTTCTTCTTAGTGAGTTTGTTATTTGTGTATAGGAAGGCTATGATTGTTAAGTTTTTGTATGCAGCTGTGCTACAGAATTTGGTAATTAAATCTAGGAGTCTTGGTGGAATTTTGGGAGTCCTATAAAGTATCATGTCATCCTCAGATAATAATTTAACTTTTTTCTTTCCTATCTTTATTGTTTTTATTTCCTTTTCTTGTCTAATTGCCCTGGCTACTATTTTTAGAACTATGTTGAATAAGAGTAATGATAGTGGATATCTTCCTGATTTTAAAGTGAAAGCTTTCAGTTTTTGTACATTATATATAGTGTTGGCTGTTAGGCTGTCATACATGGTTTTAATCAGACTGAAATAAAGACTATTTCAATTTTCTGTAGGTTTTTTATCATAAATGGGTATTGGGACTTTGTCAAATACTTTTTCAGCATTCATTGAGATGGTCATTTTTTTTTGTCTTTGGCTGTTTTAATGTAGTATGTTATATATATTGATTTGAGTATGTTGAAATATCCCTGCGTCCCTGGTATCAATCCCACTTAGTCATGGTAAATAATCTTGATGATTTGCTGCATTCTATTTAAATAGTATCTTTTTGTTTGGTTGGTTGTTTTATAGGATTAGGGATTAAACTTGGGACCTTGTGCATGCCAGTTAGGTACTTATGCCACTGAGCTGTCTCTCCAGCCCTATTTGCCAGAATCTTATTGAGGATTTTTATGTCTGTGTTCATTAGGGAGGTTGGCCTGTGGTTCTCTTTTTAGATTGGGTCCTTCTCTGGTTTTGATATAATAGCAGTGCTTTATTTAGGAGTTAACTTACCGTGATTGCATCTCTTTCCATTTTATATATTGTATTGTATTGTACTGTACTGTACTGTATCGTACCGTACTATACTAACTATACTATACTATACTATACTATACTATACTATACTATACTATACTATACTATACTATACTATACTATGGCCAGCTCAGCCTGCCCTGTGGGTAGGGCTGGCACAGCATGTGGTGCCAGGGATCAAACTGGCGGTTGTCTTAGCTTGCCTAAGCAAGTGCTTTAGACCACTGAGCCATCTCACTGGCCCCCTTTCAATTTTATTAAAGAGCTTGCAGGGTAGTGACATTAGATCTCTAAATGTTTTTGTTTTTGTTTTGGTGGAACCAGGGTTCAAACTCATGACCTTGCACTTGCCAGGCAGGCACTTGTGCCACAGAGCTATCTCCCTGGCCTAGATCTCTAAATGTCTTGTGGAATTTAGCAGTGAATCTGTCAACACCTGGATTCTTCTTTGTTGATATGTTTTTATTTACATTTTCAGTGTCATTGATTGTGTCTTGTTTAGAATTTCTGTGTCTTGATTCAGCTTTGGCAGTTCATACAAATCTTGGAATTTGTCCATTTCTTCTATATTTTTCATCTTATTAGAACACAGGTTCTTTTTTTTTTTTTTTTTTTGTCTTTTTGAGACAGGGTCTCGCTATGCAGTTGAGGCTGGTCCTGCGCTCACTTTTGTAGCCCAGGCTGGTCTCGAACTTGCACCAATCCTCCTGCCTCAGCCTCCCAAGTGCTGGGATTACAGGCGTGAGCCACCACGCCCGGCTTAGAACACAGGTTCTTGAGGGGAGATATTAACAATCTGGTTTTCTGCAAGGTTTATTGTGATTTTACCCTTTTCATTCTTTTTTTTTTTTTTGTCTTTTTGAGACTGGGTTTTGCTGTGTAGTTCAGGATAACCTGGAGCTCACTTTGTAGCCTAGGCTGGTCTAGAACTCAAACTGATCCTCCTGTCTCAGCCTCCCAAGTGATAGGATTAGAGGCATGCGCCACCACACCTAGCTATCCTTTTCTTTTTTTTTGCAGGACCAGGGCTCAAACTCATGACCTTGCACTTGCCAGGCAGACACTTCTGCCATGGAGCTATCTCCCCGGCCCCCCAGCTACCCAAAATTCTTAATTGCATGGATTTGGGTCTCTTTTGATAAGGTTGGCTAAGAGTTTATCAATTTTGTTTAATCTTTCAAAGAACAAATTCTTTGGTTCATTGATTCTTTGTATTGTTTTCTTAGTCTCCATTGCATTTCTGCTGTTATCTTCATAATTTCCTCTCTTGTATGAGTTTGGGCTTAACTTGCTGTTTTTTCTAAAAGCTTGAGGTTCACCATTAGGTTATATAATTGAGCTCATTCTGTTTCTGTGATGTGGAAATTTACCATTATAAATTTTCTTCATAGAAATGCTTTCATTTCACCCCATAAGTATCATTTGATTATAGAGACTGTCTGATTTCTTCTTTGTGACTTGTTGGTTGCTCAGGAGGGTGTTACTTCTGAACTCAACTTCCACATGTTTATGAAGCTTTTATGGTTTTTTTGCCATTGATTTCCAGATTCATTGTACTACTGTCTGATAAAATGTATGGGATAGTTTTAGTTCCTTTGTATTTATTTACATATTTTCTATGAGCTAGTTTGTAGTCTATTTTGAAAAGTGTCCTGAATGCAATTGAAAAGAACGTATATTCTGATCTTATAGGTTGGACCACTCTGTAGACATTTGTAAAAAAATTGGTTCAATTCTGGTGTTTCTTCTTTGATTTTTAAAAATCATTCATTCATTCATTCATTTGGCACAGGGTCTTGCTATGTAGCTTAGACTCAGTGATCCTCCTGTCTCAGCCTCTCCAGCCCTGAGGTTATGGGTGTGCACCACCATAGCCAATTTCAGTGACCAGCATAGCGTGTGATACCAGGGATCCAACCCAAATCCTTGTGCTTGCTGGGCAGGCACCTAGGCCGCTGAGCTGTCTCTACAGCAACCCTTCCCCCTTTTTTTTTTTTTGGTCTCATGTATTTATTTATGATTGGAATATTGAGGTCTCCTGTTAACATTGTATTAGTACTCATTTGTTTTTTCATGGCCTTTAACATTTGTTTTATATAGTTAGGTGCATTGATATTTAGTGTATATATATATATATATATATATATATATATATATATATATATATACTTATTCACTATGTTGTTTATGTTCTCTCCCCCCTCTGGGACTGTTCCCTTTAACAAGGATGTAGTGACCTTCCATGTTTCTCTTAATTATTCCTGACTTGAAATCCACTTTGTCTGCAGATAGAAGAGCTCCTTTGCTTTCTTCTTGGTTTCTTTCATATGTGTTATTATCCATCCTTTGACTTTCAGCCTGTGTGTTTGTTTTTTGGGTTAAATTTGTGTTTCTTGTATGGAGCATATTCTTGTATCTTATTGTTTGATCCATCCTGCCAGTCTGTGTATTTTTTTTTTCTTTTTCTTTTATTTTGTTTTTGGCTGGCTCAGGCAGCCTTAAGTGTGGGTTGGGTAAGGTTTGTGGAGCTGGGGATCGAACCCCTGTACCTGACTGCATTTCCAGAGCACGTGCTTAAACAACTGAGCTAAGCTGCAGGGCCCCCTGCCAGTCTGTTTCTTTTCTTTTTTTTTTTTTTTTCAATTCTTTTATTTTTTAAATTTAACAATGGTTATATTACATATTTTCATCATCGGATCAGTTTAGATTAATACATATAGGTATATAAGATTGATCAAACAACTAAACCAGTCTGTTTCTTTTAATTGATGAATTGAGACCCTTTACCTTCCTGATGGTTATAACTGATGTATGTTGACTTACTTTTGTTATGTTATTTTCCTGTTGCTGGTTCTTTTTATTTCCCCTCTGTTTAGTTACTTCCATTGTCTGGTGGATTTATGCTATTGGGGTTCATGGAGTTATAGTCATTTTTTTTTGTCTGTCTGTCTGTCTGTCTGTCTGTCTGTCTGTCTTTTGGTAATGGGGATTGAACGAAAGACCTTACGCTTGCCAAATAGGTGCTTAGGTTGTGCTATCTTGTTTAAGAATGTCCATCAGAACATTTTAGAATGCTGTTTTGGTGGCCATGAATTTCTTCAGATGTTTTTGGTTATCAATTTTGAAAGATAGTTTTCCTAGGTCCTCTTAAATGAGTTGGAGGTTTTCTTCTAAGGTTTGAAATACTTCATTTCAAGACCTCTGTAAGGGTTTGTGTTAAGTCTTCTATAATTCTGATGGGATTACCTTTATAAGTGATTTGTTTTCTTTTCTCTAAGAGCTTTTAATATTCTGTTCCTGTATTGAGTTTCTGGATCTTTAACTATTATATACTTTGGGTAGCCTTTTAAATTTTTTTTTTTAAGAATTTTTTATTTTATTTATTTATTTATTTTTTTGTTTCAGAACCTTTGTTTATTCACTCATTTTTATGGCCGGCTCAGCCCGCCTTGAGGGCAAGACTGGCGCAGCATGTGGTGCCAGGGATCGAACTGCGGTCCCTGAAGCCGCCCAAGCTTTCCCAAGCAGGCGCTTTAGACCACTGAACCATCCTGCCAGGCCCCTAAATTTTTTAAAAAATCATAGGTAATTGGAGTTCTGTATGCCTGATTTATTTGTATGCCTAATTTATCTGTGTGTAAGGTTATTTTTCCACGATTGGGAAATTTTGCACCATTATTTCTCTGAAATCTTCTTGGTCATTTGCACTATCTACTACGTTTTCATTGACTTTAGTCAATCTCATGTTATTTACATCATTTAGTGCTGTTGGATATTTTATAGTCCCTTGCCATTTTTTTTTAATGTTTTTATTTATTTTTGGTACAGTGTTTTGCTGTGCCGCTCAAGCTTGTAGTGATCTTCCTATCTCAGCCTCCCAGGTGCAGGAATTACAGGCATGCAGTACCTGTCTAAAAAAGTTGTCTAGATTCTTCAAGTCCTGTAAGAAAAATGATTTACCAATTAAGACTAAAGCAATTTTTTCTTAAGTGAAATTAAGTTATATACATACAGTCTGTGAGATCTAGGACTGTTTCCTGCATGGTTTGTCTTCTTAGTCACTGCCCAAAAGACTCTTGAGAAGTTGTAGGAATATGCAGGCACAGGTAGAGGCCCAGCTTTTTCTCCACCGTTGTGGAAAGAGATCGTACATCACAGGGCAGAGCCCTGTGCTCCTTTATGCCACCTGGACAGAGCCCAGGGAGAGTGACCTCCTGGGGTATACACATTGGGTCCCTTACTTTTTTTTTCTTTCTTTTTTTTTTTTTTTTGGTCTTTTTTGAGACAGAGTCTCACTCTGCAGTTCAGGCTGGCCTTTAGCTCACTTTTGTAGCCCAGGCTGGTCTTGAACTCGCACTGATCCTCCTGCCTCAGCCTCCCAAGTGCTGGGATTACAGGCATGCGCCACCACACCCAGCCAGGTCCCTTGCTATTGTGAAGAAATCTTTTTTTTAAGAGCAGAATATTTATTGGGGGAAGGAAAGCTTCTGTCCAGGAGAGGGACAGAAGGGCAGCCCAAGCAGGTTGTCCTCAAAGAAATCTTTCTTTTCGTGGTCACTAACTACAATCCTATCTTCTAGATCTGATATTTAGTCCTCACAATGATTCACTCTGTTGTGCTTACTTTGAATAAAATCTTTAATCTCCTGGATATCTGATTGAATCTGTTTCCTATGTTGGGCATTTATGGTTTCCATCATTTTCCTAAGCTCCTTTACTTTTTTAAAATCTGTATCTTTTCTAGACTCACTAATTGTGACCTTCATTATGGCCATCATTATGGAAGTTATCTGAGAGTTTCTTTCTGATGTGATTTTTTTTTTTCCTACAGCCCCATTCATTTGTTTTGTTACCTCTGGTTACCACCTCAGAGTCCAGGTGGGTGGCTTTTGGCTTCATAGCCTGGTGGGTTTGTCTTTGGTGGACTTGAAGGATGAGGTTGCATCTTGCTTCTGTGTACTCATTTTCTTTTATTTTTTTTTTTTAGTTTAATTCCTGCATTGATGCTTGTAAATTATCTATGGTAGATATCTGTATTGCTAGTAGGAATAACTTAGGAAATAACTAGTTTTCAGAGATGTCTCCAAGGTACAACTGGCTTTTGAGTTTTGAGTGTATTGCAAGCTTCTGTCTCTTCAGAGCTGGGCATGGTGGCATATACCTTTAATCCCAGCACTGTGGGAGGGCTGAGGCAGGAGGATCACCATAAACTCAAAGCTTATGCATAGTGAGACCAGGACCAGGCTGCACTACAGAGTGGGAATCGGTCTTAAACAAAACAAAACAAAACAAAAAACCCCCACCTCTTTAATTTATTGTGGCTGAGAAATTGTGGTTTATTTGGCCCAATCTCTGAGTCTTTGATATGAGTTTATACTATTTATGACCCTTAGGCAATCTCAGTCTTGGCCTACAAGGAAAAACAACTGATTAGAGCAGTTATGTCATCTCGACTTAAGTAGTATATTGAGTAATAACAGTGGCATCAAACATCGTGGAAAGTGACAGACTGGTAATATTAATTGCCAATTTTAGCCACATAAACAGGATTTGTATTTCTATAACCAAATTGGAAACAAACCAGAAAATTGTGCAGAGCAAATATTTCTCAATATGGCAATTTAACTCTCAGGGGAAAAAAAATTAAAGAAGTTACGGGAAAAATGGAGAACTAGAAGATGAGAAAGAGATGAGAAGCGAGGCTGGAGGACAAAGGAACATCATGTAGACTTTGGAAACTGGTGCAGAAGATACAGGGCAAAGAAAGAGGGAAGAAACTGAAAAACAAGAAACAGTGCTCTCAAGTAAAAATAGTAACAAATAAGAAAAAATATTTAAATTTTTTTTAAAAAAGAAAGGAAGAAAAGAAGTATACTTAAGGGCATGTTTCTGTTGTCACTGATTGACACAGCAGACAAAGCCAGATATGTGCCTATTGATCCAGGCAAGCCAGTGGTAGAACAGAGGCAGCTGGGGCTAATCCCAGCACACCTGGGTCCTTAGCCCCCCAGAAGTTCAGGCTGCTGCTGGTTTCTGGCTCTTTAGCTTAGCCCTCTACACTTCTGGTGACTCCTGTGAGCTTGAACTCAGCTCCCTGACCTGCCGTTGTCTCAAACTCAGTTATGCCGCCCCTGCTCCTTCAACCACTAGATGGAGCCAACCGGAAGCTACTCTGAGATGTGACTTCCATTGGTCCCTCCTGGGAGGTGCCCTCTGCTGGGTGTCATCTGAACCCTAATAACTAACAGCCACTGCAGTCTGCAGCATTTACTACTCTGTTCCCCCAGCATGTTATTTTGTGGCGGCCTCTGGAGCCGCCAGTATTCACCACACCTCTGCAGATTCGAGCTGCTGTCCTGGGCCATGAACCAGGTTTCAGTCAGAAGGCACTGCTCCTTACCTCCCTTCTCTGTGTGTGGTCTTTCTCTTTGCTCTCCCTGTGGGCTCTGATTCTCACTTAGATCCTTGCTGGGTTCCGCAGACCCATGTCCTTCCTCCTTCTGTTCCTTACATTGCTATATTGTAGTGTCTGGATTCTACATATCAGAGAGGCTGTTTCTCTGTTGCTCTCCATTCTGCTATCTTCTTGGAAGCTTCCAATCAGTTTCAGAGAAGATGAACCATATATATATATATATATATA
>PVJA010013328.1:0-24247 GCA_004027025.1 Myocastor coypus | reverse complement strand
GATTAGGGGTAGAGCTACATTGAAATTTTTTTCTTATTTTGGTTAAGACAGGGTCTTGCATTGCAGTTCAGGCTGGGTTCAAATTCACAGTGGTCCTCCTGTCTCAGCCCCTGAGTGCTGGGATTACTGGCATGGGCTGCTACACCGAACTGCAGTCAATTCTTAATTCATCCTTGTGATTTTTAAAAAGATCTAGCCGGGCCGGGGAGACAGCTCAGGGGCACAAGTGCCTGCCTGGCAAGTGCGAGGTCCTGAGTTCGATCCCTGGTTCTGCAAAAAAAAAAAAAAGATCTAGCCCCTCAGTAACATACTTCTTTAACAAGTATACAATCAGGAAGTGCACATTTTTCCATTAATGTGAGCCACATAAATGGATTGAGTACTTCATGTCAAAATCTTAACATGTTTTAGGGCTGGGGAAATAGCTCAGTAGAATAAATGTTTGCTTGGTAAGCACGAGGGTCTGAGTTCAATCCCTGATTCCCCCCCTCAAAAAAAAAAAATCTTGTTTTAAAATCAAAATGTACTTCACACTTGATTACCCTGTTTTAATCTGTTATATCTAATCTAATCCTAGTGATTATACTTCATGAAACAGGCTGGCATTACATTTGGCCACTTCAGATATGCCTTATCCTTATGATAAAATGGAGGATTTGATGCCAACTATTTATCAGTATTTATGTAAAAATTTAAAACATTTAATCCAAACCTTAATAACCCAGTCATGTGACTGATTTGTATCTACTGCTTATCAAGAGATTTTGCTAAACATATAATTGTAGGAACACCTGCTAAATATTTTCTGTATTTCATTTGTGAAAATAGCAAGCATTTTGTTACTTGTGTACTTCAATCCTGTATGAGAAAAGAAAAGCAGAACTGGTCATGTTGGTGGATGCCTGTAATCCCAGCACTAGGGAGGTGGAGGCAGAAAGGTCTTTCGAGTTGCAGTTGGAGACCAGCCTGGGCTACAAAGTGAGCTCAAGGCCAGCCTAAAAACTATGTAGCAAGACCCTGTCTCAAAAAGACAAAAACAAAAGAAAGAAAAAAAAGAGAAATAAGTAGGAGAATATTAAACTGAATCTTTCTGGCATCTTATGATCCTCCTGTCTCAGCCTCTGAAGCACTAGAACTTAGACATGCATCACTGAGAAAATAGAGCCACAGAGACATGAGGTAACTGCCACGGTTAGCGAGGGGCATGTTGTGCTTTCATGTTAGGGCCTTGATATTATTTTCTTTCTGTCCTTCCTACCAGAAGTTGGATGGCTGTAACAAGATGACATGTACTGGCTGCATGCAGTACTTCTGTTGGATCTGCCTGGGTTCACTTTCTAGAGCAAACCCTTACCGACACTTCAATGATCCTCATTCCCCATGCTTTAATAGGTATGTGTGCACAAGGTTTCTCCCACTCTGTGGTAGTTTTTCACATTTGATTCAAAGACCACAAACTCAGTGTTTTACTAAGTACTTAGACTTATTGAATTTGCCTACATATTTTCTCACCAAATGAATTTGTATATTATTTTCTTGAAAATTTTATTTTGAGAATATACACTCTGAAATTTTAAATTGTTTTACCAACTTTTTATCAGGAAAACTCAAATGTACATGAAAGTTGAGAAGATAATACTATAAATAGGATGAATAGACTAGTTTTCCATACTGTCTTTTCTGAAAAAACTTTTTTGCTGAACTATTTAAAGTTAGTTGGAGTTACATAATGCTCCAACTCTACTTATATATCCTAAGAAAATGTTTTTGGGGACTGACTGGGAGTGTGGCTCAGTGATAAGAATTTATGCCTACCATGCAGGAGGGGGTGGTCCACAGTACCACAGAAAGAAAAAAAATAATACTACTATGTGATAGCATCACTTTAAATTTTTTGTTTGTTTGTTTGTTTGTTTGTTTATTTATTTATTTATTTATTTATTTAGCGGGACTGGGGTTCAAACTCACGACCTTGCACTTGCCAGGCAGGCACTTATGCCACGGAGCTATCTCCCCAGCCCTAAATTTTTTGATGATAATAGCATGCTATCGTCTGACCAACTCTATATAAAACATCCCAGTTATTCTTGAAAATTCCTGTTAAAGTTCAGGCACTATAGTCATCATTTATTTGTTTGTTTGTTTGTTTGGTTTGTGCTGGGGGTTAAACTTAGAGGCTTGTGCATGTTGGGCAAGCGCTGTATCTACTGAGCTATCCTGCCAGCCCAGTTCTGTCTCTTAATATAAAAAAGTTTGGGGCTTCCTACATTGACATTTTAAAGTGTTTTAAGTCAGTTTACCTGTATATTTTACCTTCTAGAATTGTGTTTCTCCATGGTGTCTTCTACCCTCTCTGTCTTTGCTATTTGCTGTCAACTTGAAGTTCAGTCCAGACAGATGTTTGATTAGGTTTAGAGTAACTTTTTGATAAGGAGGTGATATTTATTATGGGGGCCATAATGTCAGACTGTCCCTCCATTAATGTGATATTTAGATGCATCATTTGTTTCATTACAAAAGCTAAGTTTTTTTTTGGTTTTTTTTGTTGATTAGTAAGGAGAAGGGCCAGAGAAATAGCTGAGCAGCATAAGTGCCTACCTGGCAAGTGCCCAAGCTCAAGGTCCCAAGTCTAATCCCCAGTATCACCAAAAATAATTTCTAAAAGTAAATACGGTGTTATTAGTAGGAAGGATTCCTTGGCATAGTTTCAGCATCAGTTAGTTAGTGGTCTCGCTTACTAAGTTTCTGGAGGATGTCTAGACTTGTTTTTTTTTTTAAATTTTAATTTAATTTTTTATTTTTTTATTTTTTCTTGTTTCAGAACTTTTGTTTGTTTGTTTATTTATTTTTATGGCTGGTTCAGCCTGCCCTGAGGGCAGGGCTGGGGCAGCATGTGGTGCCGGGGATGGAACCGCAGTCCCTGCAGCTGCCTGCAGGCGCTTTAGACCACTGAGCCATCCTGCCAGGCCCCATGTCTAGACTTGTTAGCGTCTTAAAGTATAACAAATTTAACCAATAAGCTCCGTGTATGTTCAAGTATAGCTTTGGAAATTACATAAGTTTGTGGTAATAGAAAGAGATTGATAATTACACTGCATTTCACAAGTTGAGAGTGCAAGGGCTGTGACTATGAAGACAGTGGAGGCATTAGCATAAAAGAGCATTACAGTGTCAGAACTCCTCAGCTTCTACAACCTGACAGTCTGACATTTCCAGTCTTACAAGCATTGAGTTTATCAGTTTTGTGATAGCTATCCCCTATTATCATCTTATTGGTATTTTTTGGGGGTGGTGTATTTTTTGCTTTTTTGAGACAAGGTCTCACTAAGTAGTTGAGGTTGGCTTTGACCTCATGGGCTCTTTGTGTAGCCCATGCTGGCCTTAGAATTTTTCAGTGATCCTTCTGCGCCAGCCTCCCGAGTGCTGGGGTTACAGGTGTGTGCCACGACACAAAGTCTCCTATTATTTTATATACTTGGCCCTAGAGAATTTGTGACTCAGAAAGGACTGTGTTTCTAAAGTTATGGCCACTTTTCCAGAGGGACCCAAATTTCAGCCTTTCTCAATATACAATTAAAGCAGAAGAAGGATTGTAAGAAAAATGCAAAAAGTATTTTTGAGAGAAGAAAAGGCAGATTAATGTTTAGCTTCATCCAAATGCATAACTATGCGCCTTATTTGGTGTTGCAGGTTATTCCATGCTGTGGATGTTAATGGAGATGTCTGGGAAGATGAGATTGAAGACTAGCAGGCTCTTGCTTGTGATATGGGAGTGGAGTTGTTTACCTAGTGTTTTCTCAAGTATACCAAGAAGCTTCTCAGGATTTTGGGATGCCACGCATGCACTCTTCCTGAGTACCAGAGAAGGAAGAACAAGATTTATATTTTCATTTGGTACTATTGGTTAAGGCATCCATTTTTTCATGGAACATAAACTGATAAAATTAGAAGCCAAAGGTTTAGAAAATGAAGACTACAGATTATTAAATATTATATGACATGTCCAAAGTGCTAAATAGTTCAAAATAAGTATTTATTTTCTCCCCAGGATAGAGGTGAGGTTGAGAACTAAACACACAGACCTGTCTCCAAGAAGCATCCCTCTGAGACATTCTGCTGGAGTCCCTCCACTGCTTCTTCACACAGCTGGGGTGGGTAGAAGGAAGCCCTATTAAAATGGTGTTGAGAACTTATCTCACTCATGTTGCATTCTTCCCAACCTAAAGTTCTGCTGCTTTGTTTTTGGTTTTGGTTTGGTTTGGTTTTGTTTTTGGGAGAGAGCCTTCTATCATAATTGCATGGATGGCCCATTGTCATTTTGATCTACTGCTTTTCAGACAGAAATTTATAATTTAAATATTTTTAATGCCACAAACATGGCTGAGTGTGGTGGCACACACCTATAATCCCAGCACCTGGGAGGCTGAGGCAGAGGATCACTTCAAGTTCAAGGCCAGCCTGGGCTACAGAGTTGAGTTCAAGGCCCACCTGAACTGCATAATGCGACCCTGTTCCAAGCCCAGAGAATACACAGACACTGCAGGTCATTGGTTCTAAGCCAAATCTGCAGTGCAGGGATCTTGGCCCAGAAGAATTTCAGCCCTATTCTATTTGCCTGAGCAGTAGAACTTAAAAGATAAACCTTTTTTGTTCAACATTTTCTCTCTTTACTCTTCCCCTCCCTTCTGTTGGGAAGGACAAATTTATTATCAATTCCAGCACCACATTTTTAGGAATAGAAGAAAGCCTAATATATTCCCTAAGATGAAAAAGCTGAATGTTTTTTAAATTAGTGTGGATTTTGAACCTTTTTACAGCACTGTACTTCTGGTCCTAATTTTCTGACTTTAAAGTCTTCTCTAATGAGCTATGGGAATCTGGCTTCTACTTTTTTTTGTAACAGTGGGTGTTTGGGGGATAATTTTGCTGCAATACATAAGTTCCTATTTAGCAGTTTTGTTTGCTTTTTGGAAAACTCCTTATACTTTGGTGAGTGGCTTAATAGCAAATTAAGATTTTTTTTTTTTTTTTTTTAAAGAGGACTGGAGATTTCAGCTGTACCTTGTAAACTTCTTTCTCCTACCATATCTTTAAAAACTGAGGAATCACTTTTAACTGTGTTAAGTATGTGTGCCCAAAAAATCAGTAAAGACTCTTTCTGGATGGTCAATGAGGATGCTTAATCTTAAAAATAAAAATAATTTTAAAATCATGTAATTAGAACAGAGTGGCTGCTGTTTGTTCTGTAACCAAGGCAACTTTTTTTTGGCGGGGAGGGGTGGAGGGTTGCTGGGTATCCAACCCAGGGAGGTCAGATAAGATGAGTTTGCACTTCACTGCTGACCTACATCCCCAGCTATGTATTTTTTTTAAAGTGAGAGGGAAACAGTCCTAGAATATCACCTCATTTACAGGGGCTTGTGACTGAGCTTATCTTTTGTATAAGTAAGAGTTCATACATTGTTTAAACAAATTACTTCCACCAGATTTCCATTCTGTATGTTTAGTAAGATACAAGAACTGAAGTTTAAGAATAAGCTGAAGATAAATGAAAGTTAAAAGCAAATATTTGAGTAGCCTCTGTGATTGGGCATTCAAAGTACATATGAAATAGAGATTTTAAGCTGTTGTATTTTATGTTGTAGAGGTAGCTATCACTGCATAATTTATGACAGGCCTTTCCCCCCCATTTATGGTTTTCACAAAGCCAAACAGGTACAATATTTAATCTTAAGACTTGTTTAGTCACCTGTTTCCTTCTTCCTTAGGTACAAAATTTTATCCCTTAATTTTAATGGGCAATACAGTTTGTATTGTCAGGATTTGCAAGGGAAAAGATATAATACAGGAACCATGAGTTAAGGGTTATACTATTCACCCAAAGAGTCAAATGCAAAAAGAATGCTGGAGATCTGTCTACACACTGGAGACCAGAGCATCCAGCGAAGGGTCTGGATGTCATGCAATGTCCTGCATAAGTCCAGCTGGAGGCCTAACACCCATGGCAGTGTCTTCAAGTCTCACTGGAGGCCTACAGCCCATGACAATGTCTCATGCAAGTCTTTATCAAGGATCTGCACTGGGAAGGCCCAAAGGCCAGTGGGGGAAGCGAGAAAGTCTGAGCCAGTGGGATGAAGCATCTGTGCCAGCAGACTGAGGGATCTGCACCTCAGCCAGGAAGCCATGCTCCAGGTAAGCACCAGAGCACCCCTGAGAGGAAGCATAGCCATCTTAAATGAGAGCAAGGACCTGAGCTCCAGCATAGAGAACAGAAGAGTTCCTAGACAGAGTGGCAAGCTGCTCCAGGACAATCAGTAGCACAGCTTCTTCCCCTTCATGTTCCCAGCAACAACCTCAGGTGGGCCTCCACGCCCTGCACCATGCTGACTCAGTTCAGCTGGGTGTGACAAAGTTGACCATTCGTTAATCCACCAGTTTGTAAAGCCCCATACTTACGTATTGTACACTAATTTTAAGATGGTATAACTTTGCTAGGGTATTGTCTAAGTAAAATAAAAGGTTCAGGTGTTCCCTTGAAAGCTCTGTAAAGAGAGTTGTGAAATGTGTTGAGAAGTGTGATGGTGCAAAAGGCCCTCTACAAGGGGGTGAGCCTGGCTAGAAGTGGACAGAAGCCATGTAGGTCTTCCTGGTGGGAAGTTGAGGGCCTTAGCTCTTGGTGTTATATAAAAGGCTTGTGGGGCTAGGCTGGTAAATGAAACTAAGCTTCCGTGTAATTCTTGGTCAAACTACTGACTGCTCACTTCCTGCAATTGTGATCAACTTTAGAGCCTGCCTTTGCCAACTGAACTGCATCATTGCATCCATTTATTAAACCTTTAGGTAATCCCAGCACTTGGGAGGCTGAGGCAGGAGGATCGGTGTGTGTTCAACACCAGACTGGGCTACAGAAAAATGAGTTCAAGGCCAGCCTGAACTGCATAGTGAGACCCTGTCTCTCTTTTTTATTTTTTATTTATTTTATTTATTTATTTTTTCTTGTCTCAGAACCTTTGTTTATTCACTCATTTTTATGGCCGGCTCAGCCTGCCCCAAGGGCAGGGCTGGTGCAGCATATGGTGCCGGGGATTGAACCGTGGTCCCTGAAGCCACCCAAGCTTTCCCAAGCAGGTGCTTTATAGACCACTGAGCCATCCCGCCGGGCCCCGACCCGGTCTCTTTGAAAAGACAATAAACAAACAAACCTTTAGGGCCAGGGAGATAGCTCAGTAGAATAATTGCCTGTCTGGCAAATGCAAGGTTCTAAGTTCAGTCCCCAGTACTGCAAGATAAAACCTTTTTTTTTTTTTTAATAATTTTTTTGGGGCCCGGCGGGATGGCTCAGTGGTCTAAAGCGCCTGCTTGGGAGCTTGGGCGGCTTCAGGGACCGCGGCTCGATCCCTGGCACCACATGCTGCGCCAGCCCTGCCCTCAGGGTGGGCTGAGCCGGCCATAAAAAAAAAAAAAAAAAATAATTTTTTTAATTGATTCTTTATTTTTTTAACTTATTTTCTTGTTTCCAAACTTTTGTTTATTAATTTATTTTTATGGCCGGCTCAGCCCACCCTGAGGGTAGGGCTGGCACAGAATGTGGTGCCAGGGATTGAACCGAGGTCCCTGAAGCCACCCAAGCTTTCCCAAGCAGGGGCTTTAGACGACTGAGCCATCCTGCTGGGCCCCAAGATAAAACCTTTAATTTTGCAAGTTTTTGATGTATAGAAATACTGCAGAAATAGTAGTTAAATATATACCACTCACTTTCCCCTATTAATATCATTCATCACATGAGTGAACTAATACTGATGTTATTGTTAACTAGAGTCCATATTTAATTGAGCTTTCCTTAGTTTTCCTCATGTCAGGGAGATAGCTCTGTGAACTCCATTCCACTTTGAAGTATCTGAATGGGTCAGGAGCTAAACAACTTTTCCTGAGGTCTGGTTATCTGGCCTTAGCAGGCTCAGCAAATCAGTGAAGTTCTTTGTGATTGAGATCTTTTTGTGACCTTACATCAATGGTTTCTCAAAGACAGTCACTGCTTGCTACGCACTTTCAGGCTTTTTACCTGGTAAAGTTATTTCTTTGTCAAGCTTCATGAAAAACAACAACAAAAAATTAGTTGGTCACACTACCCTTGGGTCAGCTGGATCCACAGGGCTGTGCTGTCTGCTACAAGAGGATTAGCTTGCCTTCTCAGCTGAGTCCTGCAGTTTGCAGGATGCATTTTGTCCTGTCCAGCGATACAGCAGAGGCCATCTTCCCAGACCTTAGCATGGTCAGTAAAGCCATTTTATAGTTGTAGAACACTCTACATCAGAAGGTTACATCAGAAGCCCCTTAGTCTACCTAATTTGTTTTTTCAAGAGATGTTAAGTGTTAGGTTAATCAGCAAAGAAAGTGAAGCTATTGACATGGGTATCTACTTTGTAAGGAAATGTCAAAATTTTGACTGGCGTTTGAGTCTCACCAAGTGTTGGTATTGTCAGGAGCATCACCAACAGGTGGCAGCAGTTCTCAGAACTAGAGTAACCCCAGCTGATCCTGGTGGAGCAGGCATTCTAACTGGAGGCTGAGGGGTTGCTTGAGCCCAGGAGTCTGAGACCAACCTGGGTTATCGAGCAAGACCCTGACTCAAGAAACTACCATAACGGGTTAAGCTAGTGGTTGCTTCTGTATTTTGTTAAAGAAGATTTTAATTTCTAGGATTTTAATTTTCCTCAGTACATATCATTTTGGTGACTTGGGTACTTTGGGCTTTAGTAAACAAAGTGATGATACAGCAAGGCAAGATCAGCAGTGTTAGCAAAAAACTTCAAGCCAATTTAAAACTGCTTGGTCCATTGCTGCCATCTTACAATTTTCACATAGAAAAATGTCATGCCAAATGGTTACAGTTACTTTCTACTGACATAAGATATATAAATGAAGGTCATAAGTAGGACCAAAGACTTACGGTGCTTGCTGATACTATGATAGTACAAAGAGTAGCCGCTCAATTTCCTTTGGCTTTATTATTTTTAATGTATTTGGTTGTTGCAGGGTCTCACTAAGCAGCTCGGACTCATGGTGATCCTCCTGCTTTCAGCCTCTCCAGCACTGGTATTACAGGTGAGTACCACCATACCTGGAATCTGTGGGTGACTCAGCACGCCCTAGGCTGGCACTGCATGTGGTGTGAGGGATTGAGCCTTGGTCCTTGCACTTGCCTAATCTTCCCTAAGCAGGTGCTTTAGTCTGCTGAACTACCTCACTGGCCCCCTTTGGCTTACTTTTAAAAAAAATTGACCAGGCTGAGGGCTTGTGGTCAGTAGTTGACTGTGGGAATTTTGGGGGTGTTCCTCACAAATATTTATGATGATTACCAATTTTTTGCACCCATGGCCTAGGCTTTATACAGTTATCCACTGGCCTGAAAAGTTACCACTCCAAGTATTCACAAGTTTCTCAGAGCCAGAGGAAGCTTTTAAGGAGACTGCTCATGCCAAAGCTGCTAAGTAAAAAATTAGCGTGGTTTATTTGTCTTACTTGGATTTTTTTCCCCCTTCAGTAAAAAACAAGACAAGTGTACAACATAAATACACATACATTTTTAAAGTAATTGTGTGCCTTACTTCCAACCCTGTTCCACTTTTTGCAGCCTATTCAGTTCCTTAATATATAAAAGCCAGGTTGGAGAGATAGCTCAGTGGCACAAGTACCTGCCTGGTAAGCACAAGGTCCTGAGTTTGAGTCTAGGTACCAAAAAAGAAAAGAATTTACACAAGCCAGGTGCATTGACACAAACCAGTAATCTCAGCACTCAAGAGGCTGTCAGGAAGATCACTAAATTTAAGGCCAACCTCAAATTTAGTGTGACTGTTTCAAAAAAACAGCCAAATGAAACTTATTTATCCATTTATTTTTATGGTATTAAAGATTGAACCCAGGGACACTCATACTGAGCTACATGCCCAGACCATTTTATCTTCTACTTTGAGGTACAGTCCCACTGCCCATGATGGGATCAATCTTGCAGTCCTCAATCCTTGTAGTCCTTAGCTTCCCACAAAGCTAGGATTACAGAACTGCCCCAGCAGGCTCAGTGAGAAAGCTTTAAGACAGCACTTGGACAAAAGCTTGGCATTGCGGAGGTGATTCCTGCAGTTACCTTGGGAGGAAGTATTCCTGGCAGGAGGAGAGCCAGAGCGTAGACTTGTGAGGTGGAGCATGTCAGAGGACTCTGGGTACAGCATGGCAGCAAACAAGGGCTGAAATAGGCTGAGGTGGGAGAACAGTGAGGTGGGGTGGGAGCGGGGAGCAAGGCAGACTGCAGGGCCTCTGTGAACTTTGGTTCCACTCTGAGCTGAAAAGGTGAAAGGGATAGGGTCTGAATTTCATTTGAGAGTTGAGCAAGGGCAGAAACCACTGAGGCCTTTTGTAGCAGCTCAGGTGAGAAATCAGGCTGCTTGTGCAGTTGGAACCTTAGGAGTTGGTTCAGTCCTGTACTTACCCTGTAGGTAAAGCTAATTGGCTTTAGATAGAGATTGCATGTGTTACACAAGAAGGCGAGGCACCAAAGTTGCTGCCTCAGTGTTTCCATCTGAGTAACAGTGGTGGGGGAAGCCAAAGTCCAGATTTGCAGGTGCACGTCAGGAATCTAGTTGTGGACGATTTGAAATGCCTGGTTTTCCCAGGAGAGATGTTACTCAGTGATGCAGGCCAGGCCCAAGTGTGAGATAAAAGACCACCAAGGGAATGAGCTGTCTACAGAGAAAGGTGCGAGGATTGAGCCCTGGAGCCCTCCAAGTGCTGAGGTCAAGGAGAGGAAGAAAAATCGGTGAGGGCCTGTAAGGTGCATTCAGCTGTCAGGTGCTGCACATAAGCCCACCAGGAGCTCTAGCTGTCACTGAGCTATCGACTCCAGTCAGCAGGAACTTAGACAAGTGCTGACAGGTGAGAACCTGGCATGTGTTTAAGAAAGAATGGAGTGTCCTCATAACAGGAAAGCAGAACTGGAAGTCAGCTCTACTCCTCCTCTTCCTGCCCCCTCCTGCCTCTTTTTGAGAAGGTTTTTTTTTTTTTTTCCAAGTATGTGTGTGGGGGCTGGTTCAGGCTACCTTAAGGGTGGGTGTGGGGATAGAACCACCATCTCTTGTGTCTGACTGGTATTGCCCAGTGCTTAAACCACTGAGCTAACCTGAAAGCTCCCTGACCCCCTTTTTTGAGACACTGCCCTGTGTGTTCCTGGCTGGCCTTGCATTCACTGTATGAACCAAGCTGATCTCTATGTGACAGCAGTCCTGACTCAGCTTCTTACATGTAGGATTGCAGGTATGCACTGCCATGCCCAACACGAGGGCTTTTATGCCACCATAAGAACTAAAGAGATAGGAAGATAGACATCAGCTTTTTTTTTGTTTCAGGAGCAGGGATTGAACTCAGGCCCTTGCACTTGCCAGGCAAGCGCCTATTCTACTGAGCTATTTCCCTGGCCCTCACATCAACTTATTAAGGCAGCAGCTGCTGGAACAAGTGACTGGAATTTACACAGTTTCTGGGGAATAAGTGTGGACCTGCTTAACAAAATCTAGGAGCTAGGGGCCCAGCAGGATAGCTCAGTGGTCTAAAGTGCCTGCTTAGGAAAGCTTGGGCGGCTGCAGGGACTGCGGTTCGATCCCTGGTACCACATGCTGCACCAGCCCTGCCCTCAGGGCAGGCTGAGCTGGCCATAAAAATAAACAAACAAAATCTAGGAGCTAGGCCAAGGTGCCCTGAAATCATGTTTTCATGGGCTTTACCTCTAGGAATCCCACTTTGTTTTCACTGTGAAGACTTCACCAAGAAAATACCTTGTGCTTTGGGCAGAAGAGAGGAAAGGCAGTCGTGCAGATAGATGGGGTACTTCTCCCTGCTCTAGGAAAATTACTTTTCTAAGGTCTTCTCTGAGAAAGGGTAAAGGCAGTGAGATGGCTCAAGCCCCTCTGGCCTTACTGTCTCAAGAGGAGGGAAAAGATGCTACTTGAGAAAGGAAGACAAGATAGCAGAGATTTGCTAGAAACCCTGTTCCTTCTGATATACACGGTCCCATCAGCAAGGCTGCAGAAAGACAGTGGATTGCAAGGGAGAAACTAAGAAGTGTCTAGGGACACCTACTGACAACAGGTAAAACAAAGTAAGGAGCCCCTGTGGTTCCTACGGCTGTCACAGATGCTGCCTGTTAGCTAAATAAATAACCTCACAGTACAGACCTTACCTCAGTTCCTTTTACCCAACATGTGCTGCCAGGCTTTATGAGCAGATACATGTGATAGGTGATGCCCTTTTGTATCCCCTGTCCATCACAGCCATTACATATTGATGCTTGGGAGCACTGAGCTATGTTCGAATTTATCTTTTGCGACAAGTCTACTGAGCTGCCCAGGCTCGCCTCCAACTTGCAGTCCTGCTGACTCAGCCTCCAAGTAGCTGAGGTTACAGGTATGTGCGCTTGTAGCTGGCATCACCAAATTATTGCAGCTGCTTATTACATGTAATGAAACTAAATATATTTTATCTGCTCTTCTTGAATATGAATACTTTTTTCCCCCAGTATCAGACTTGATGTTTTACAGATTTAACCCTATTAGCTATATTTAATATTTCATTTCCTTTTTCATCAGAGCTCACAACCTGTTGAGTGAGACCTCATTTAACAGACTGCTTTGTCCTCTCTCTAGGGCCTCAGATATTTCTGTAAGTGCCCTGATTTTTTGGCAACAAGATATTCCATGGTGGTACACACCTGTAATCTCAGTGCTCAGGAACCTGAGGCAGGAGGACCATTGCAAATTTGACACCAGCCTGGGCTACAAAGTGAGCTCAAGGCCAGCCTCATCTGCATAGTGAAGCCCTCTCTCTCACACACACACACACACACACACACACACACACACACACACACACATTCCAGACCCACCAAGATCCCTGCTCCTAAACATAAATTGCTCCCTCCAAGGTAGCCCATTTTGTCTTAGAGGCCCACACTGGTCTGAGGATATGCACATTCTCATATAGCTAACTATCTTCTGTACCTACTTTAAACATTCTAGAGCAGGTGATATAGCTCAGCAGACTAGGTGCTTGCTTAGGGAAGTGCAGGGGTCAGGATTTGATCCCTGGCACTATGTGCCATGCCAGTCCTGCTCTCGGGCACACTGAACCAGCGATGGAGTCTGGGTGTGGTGGTACGTGCCTGTAATCACAGCATTTGGGAGGCAGCGAACAGGTGGATCATTATGAGTTGGAGCTGTGTAGTGAGACCCTGTACAAAAAATGAAAAAATAATAAATTTAAACATCCTGACTTGGTAAACTGTGCCCTATGGACAGAAGGGAACACTACGCAGCAATAAGTAGCAGTAGATACTGTTATGTATGCTGATGTTGTGCCTGGGCTGGGAACACAGGTTTGCTACAGTACTTCCCTTAGCAAGTGCAAGACCCTGCTTCACCTCCAACACTGAAAGAAGGCCAGACACAAAAGACGTGATTCCATTTGTTTGACATGCCTGGTAGAGGCTGAGGCTGTACAAGGCCTTGCCAGGGGTGGGGGCATGCACTTGTAATCCTAGCACTCAGGAGCCTGAGGCTGGAAGATCATTGAGAGCTCAGGGCCAGCCTGTGCTACCCAGTAAGCTCAAAGGCAGCCTGAACTGCATAGAGAGACCCTCTCAAGAAGGCAGAAAGTCAGGTGTGGTGGCACAGGCCTGCAATCCAAGTGCTGGGGAAGTGGAGACAGGAGGATCACCAGACCCTGTACCAAATAAATAAGAAAAGATTGATTTAAAAAGAGCACAAGGCCCTGTGTTTAGTCTTCTGCATGCGTGCATACATGCACACACACCACAGACAAAAAAGATAAATCTGTAGCCACAAAGCAAATCAGTAGTCGCTGGGGCTGGGGTAAGATGGAACTTTCTGAAATGACAGCAATGGATCCTAGTGAGGTATTGCACAAGTCCATACACTTCCAAACCACTGTATTTGCCATGGGTGGATTTTGTTGGTATGTAAATTATACTTCCATAACACGGTAAAATAATCCCTTCTTCCACTTTAGTCGCGCCTCTTACTGATTATACTGACATGAGACATTTCATTTCATTAACTATAATGAAGAAAAGAGAGATGTTTTCCATACCTTGCAGTTAAGATGGTGGGGATCTAACACAGGGGCTCATAAATTCCAGTACAGCAGGACCACCGAGCTCTTTCTCTAGCCCTTGTCTTTTTCTTTCTTTTGACACATCTATATACTATATCCTTTAGATTGACCTTTAACTCATTTTGGAGTCAGTCTGGCCTTGAACTCCCAGAAATCCTCTTGCCTCAGCCTTCTAAGTACTGGGATTACAGGTGTACACCACCACACTTTGTTGCCTTATTCTTTTTTTAGAACAGCTGTATCCGTGAAGGTCTCAATTTACGCTCATCTGTTCATTTCTGCCTTTGTCACATGGGTACTTCCTTTTTTGTAAACTCTTACACTGACAATTGAAGTTATCTGTAGACAGTGGCTACTGCTATGCTTGAGACCTTGCTATAAAAGCTAGGGAAGACCAACTATGAAGGTTTTTACCTGCTACTTCCAAAATATCTAAAATTTGGAATCAACATTTCAAAGGACTTTGAGGACGGAGAACCGTGAGTCACACATTTTGTTTGAAAATATTGGATTTAATAGAAAATATCACATTGTAAACAAGTGCACCGATCCATGGACCCATTAGCTTAACACAGAATGGCAGCACAATCACGAGTGAAAGCTAAACACAAAATGCTGGTAGCAAACTCAGCGCTGAGAACTGAGCTGGGCTCAGAGAAATCTTCCCAGAAATAGGCAGCAGTAGCTTCCAACAGGCACAGACATGGGGAACCAGAACCAGCAGCCCCTCTGTGAGGAGCTTCAGAGCAAAAAAGCAGAGCATCAGCCCCTCCAGGAAGGAGTCTGCAGGACAAATCTAAGGGCTGTGCTTCCTGGAATCCTGGAAATAGCAAGCACGAACCTGAGTGGGTTATGGGGCCAGGGTATCTAAAGTGGGGAAACAGTAGCAGAAGCACCTGGCGTGCATCTTGGCACTCAACTCTTAGGGGGGCAAGAAAAGAAAGCACTACACTGTATACTGTGTCTAACTGCCCAGCTGCTGGCCAGCCTGGCACCATGGCCTGACCCACTGAAACCGGCAAGTGTCTGATGCTCTGGCAGGCCTCTTCCTTACTCGTGAGCACTTAACGGACCCTCAAACAAAAACACAGGGCTCCAATAGAAAAAAATGTCCCTGTGGGAGAGAAGTTTGTTGTGGCTGGGCCCGTGGAGCCTGCATTCACCTGCAAAAATCACCTCTAGTCCCACACACCAAATCCTCCCACACAGCATCCTGGCAGTTCTCAGTAGTCAGCTGGAGAGACAACTGCCCCTTGTACCTTTCCCTGCAAGACATTTCCTTCTGCAGTAACCGTTACTGACCAGAGATGCTGTTCCCTTGTTCCTCAGAGGTAATTCAGATAGGGGAAGTTTGTTCTTTACTCTGGAACAGGGATGGCCAGGACAAAGGGCAGGCCTGTGCAAGTGGAACTCTGCAGTCTCTCCAAACACCTGTATTGAAAAGCCACTGCTTCCCACCCACTGGAGACTAAGTGCACCTAGGACAGGAGTTCCTAGTGGGAGTGTGAGGTGCATGTGAACAAGGGCTGAGGCGGAACAGAAAGCTAAGAGCCCTAACTTGGGTGTGGTACACATCAAAATAATGGAGTATACTTTCCAGAGCCTTTTTTCTGATTGCTTTATAAGTCATTCTCCCTACTGCTAAACTGCATGACTAGGCTTCCAGCCTTGTAGTTGGAACACCCACTGATCTGCAGTGACCATATTGGATTAAAGAAAGACATACTTGTCTGCTAAAGACAATTTCCAGAAAGACCTGCCTGTTTCTGTGAGGTACCTGATACTGAGCGCCTCACAGACTAATCACTGTATGGTTTCTTAGAAGACTGGCTTTTCTCAACTTCTTTCATACTGTACAGGGGGTCCACCAACTTGTTATGGACAAGCATCAAACCTATAAACACAAAAAACAAAACAGTTATGCAGATAGAGGAGTTTGATCATTTAATGGTAATATCTAGAACCTCTCAAACCTTGTCCTTGAACTGGCATTTAGCTCTTTGCTCTATGATCTCACATTTAGCTCTTTGCTCTATGATCTCCAGGTGATAAATGCTCCAAGAGCAGGAAAAGAATGTGTCATTCCCAGCCAGTACTGAACTATCAGCCCAACTACAACAGGAGTTCAGGCTGGCGTTGAGTTCACTTTGTAGCCCCAGCTAGTCTTGAACTCACAATGATTCTCCTACCTCAGCCTCCCAAGTGCTGGGGTTACAGGCTTGTGCCAGTGGGTGCCCTTTTATTTTATTTATTTATTTATTGCAGGGCTTCGGTTGGAACTCACAACCTTGCACTTACTTGCCTGGCAGGCACTTGTGCCGTGGAGCTATCTCCCCAGCCGCAAATGGTGTCCCTTTAAAGTGAAAGAAATAAAAGATCCCCCATGAGTGCTTGTTTAGGGCCTCGCCTAGAGGGCAAGGAAACTTAGGAGGCCTGGACACAGATTCCCCAAGGCACAGTGTCATTGTAAGGAGACCAACACAGCCCTTGGTACAACTCTGCCTGCATTTTCTGGCCTCCTCAGAGCAAACACCTCCAGAAATGGAACCTGCAATCACAGATATGAGAAAGGACCCTATTGTGAGACAGTAACTGATAATTATTAAAGTCAAGGGTGTCGACTGCAAGGTCCACTCCTTACTCCCAGCGCAGTGAGCTGAGCCACATGTGCCCGCCTGACCCCTCACCTTTGAAGTACTTGACGGTCTTCACCTTCAGCTCCAAGGTGGCATCCTCGTCACACACAAATACAGTGCGCGGATGCTGCTGGAAGGCAGACACCGTCCACATGTGGTTCACACCCTCCTCGATGGCCTTGTACAGTGCAAACGCCTTGTGAGCGCCTGTAATGAGGATCATCACCTGGGGGCAGACGGCAAGCCGTGGCTGAGCAGGCGGCACCTGAGGTTCCTGGCCAGCCACGGTGGCCATGGTACAGGTGGCTGCTTAATGCCACACTGTCAGCAGTGGTGGCAAGGCGCTCTGCTCAGTGCCCCATGCTCCATCGCACAGCCCAGGAGAGAGGGCACCGTGTACTTCACAGCTTAGGATAAGGAAATGGGGCTCCAGCAGCCTTCTCCAGACCGTTTTTAGCCTCAGTATGTGGGCTCCCCACTGCTGTGTAACAGCCCCTCCTTTGACGGCTCAGCCACCATGCAAAGGCCCGTAGCTCCCACGGCACAGCTGAGTCCACAGTCTGTGGTGGGACCCCACGTTGGAAGCAGTGGGGGGAGTTACCTCTGAGGCTCCTGAGGTTGAATGCCATACAGGCTGGCCTTTAATCTGGTCACTTTTGTGATGTAGAGCATGCTTTTTGTTTATATATAAAAGACAAAGGCACAGACTCCATTTAACAGTTAAAATATGGAGAACTGGGAGAAGTGCAGATTAGGATAATTCAGGGTGCAGATTTCCTTTTGTGTGTGTGTGTGTTTTAGGGAAGGATCTGCAGGGTGTTCAGGGTCTCACTACTAGATAGGACTTATAGTGAACTGCCCGTTTACAGCCTCCCAAGAGCTGGGATTACAGGCAGCATGCAGCATACCCTGGGGGCAAGGCCAGCACAGCCGGCATGCCCAGGGATTGAACCCCTGGCCCCTATGCCTGCTTGCAGGCGCTTTAATCTGCTGAGCTATTTGGCTGGCCCACAGATTTCCTTTTCACTCACTTGCACTCAATGCTGTTTTTTTTTTTTTTTTTAATTTTTATATTATTTTTATTCTTGTTTCAGAACTTTTGTTTGTTTATTCACTCATTTTTATGGCTAGCTCAGCCCGCCCCGAGAGCAGGGCTGGCGCAGCATGTGGTGCCCGGGATCAAACCGTGGTCTCTGAATGCTGTTTTCTTAAAAGATGAGAGCACAGAGGCATAGAGAGACTGACTGCCGCACCCTTCAGCAACTCAGCCCATTCTTGAATGGTTTCCTGAGCTCCGGTCCCAGGTGTTTTTCCAGATCAGATGCCCTCAAGGAGCACCAACAGTCCCCAAACCCTGTGCTCCTCTCCCAAGCAGCAAGCAGAATGAACCCTCTTGGGGACTGATTCAGTTTTACCCAGTAGAAAGCATTTCACAAGAACTCACCCTTTGAAAAATGTTTACGTGCCTGAGATTGAGCCCAAGGGCTCTCATGACAAGCAAGCACTGTACCCCCCCCCCCAAAGTTCACTTCTTAAAAGGGGAACTTCTCCCTGATGAGGTGCTTGTTTGTAGACCCGGGCAAAGAAACTGGAGGCTTAGCATCTGTAGCTACTTCCCATTTACCGCACTTCAGAAAAGAAAATACTTCTAAAATTCTTGTGAAAGTAAGGACACCCTAAATACATACACACACCACCTAACTAAACAATACCCAGTTCTAGGGGAGGAACTCCCTAAATTCAGTTCACCACGCTCTTCGTTTTTCTTCAGTTCTGGGGACAGAACCAAGGGTTTTCACACATCTCTAGCCCTTTAAGGAAGGTATCTGAGGTTAGTAATTTAGAAAGAGGAAAGTCAGCCACAGGAGCAATGTCTCCACTGCCTTCTCCCACAACACACCTTACTAAGAGGCCACTCACTGCACACTCATCTGCTCATCTACCTTGAAACACAGAAAGCAGGACTATTTATTTTGTACCAGGGATCGAACTCCAGACCTTATGCTTGCCAGGCAGTTGCTTATGCCACTGAAGTATCTCCCTGGCCAGGACTCTCTGAACATGATGAACTCTTAGTCTGGCTGCTTAGTAACTATTTGATTATGGTTATGATTATGATTATTATTTTGAGACATAGTCTTGCTAGGTAGTTCAGGCTGGCCTTGAATTTACCAAAATCCCCAAATCCTCCTGCCTCACCATCCCAAGTGCTAGAAATATAGGCATGTGCTACTATACCCTGCTGATTGTGCTTTTTTTTTTTTTTTGCTACCACGGATCAAACTCTGGACCTTGTGCTTGCCAGGCAGGCGCTTAAACCATTGAGCTATCATCCCAGCCCTGTGTTTTTTTTTTTTTTTTTTTTTCCCAGTACCGGGAATTGAACTCAGAACCCTAAGCTTACCAGGCAAATTCTTATTCTACTGAGCTATCTCCCCAGCCCCCTTGACTGTGTATTTTCTTTGTTTTTTATTTTTTCTGGTGGAACGGGGGATCGCACTTACCAGGCACGCACTTGCGCCCCTGAGCTATCTCCCTGGCTCTCCACCCTGACTGTGTTTTAAAAAAATTTTTATGAGTATATGTTTTGAGATACATAGTGACTACATTCATCTTGGGTAATTGATACATAAAAATATTGTACCACATATATATATAGTGTCTGTGTTGCTTTTACTCCTCTTTCTGTACTCCAAGCCTTTCAACTTTTACTTTGAGGTAGGGTCTCACTAAATGGCCCAGGATAGCTTTGAACTTGTAGGTATCCTGGCTCCATCTCTCACAGTTCTGGGATTACAGTGACACCCCACTGTGCTCAGCTAAACACTTCTATTTCATTTATGCCTCACCACATTTATTAGCCTTGAGCACAAGTCTAAGCCACAGCCTCCCTGGTTTGCAGGAGTGTCTCTTCAAGCAGTGACCAAAAGGGTCCTTGGTACCGAGGTAGGTACAGATTCATATTTCCCCATCTGTGGAGCTGGGTTGTTCCTCCCAGGAGACACATAAAAAGGGAACATAAGCAGAGGCCAAGCAGCCTGCAGTGTGTGGTCAGTCAGCAAAAGATGGGAAAAAATGCGCAAAGGATTCATCTCACACTTGGTGTAATGGTTACCTCCAAAGGAAGAAGGGGAACAGTGTTAGGACCAGCTGGAATTTTAGCCTTATTTATAATGTCTTCATTTTTAATAGGAGTGTTTTCAGAGGGTAGGCAGTCATTTAGTGGTAGAGCATTTGCCCATAACTCCCAAGACCTTGGGGTTTTCTCCCTAGTACTGCAAAACAGAAGCAAAAACCCACAGCTAGACTTGAGGGGGATAACATAGGAAATGCTGGTACCAAGGGCCAACCAAGGAAAGCCCAGCTGGTAAGAACATAAGGTGTGTGCCTGTTCACCTTATTTACTGGATCCGACACTGTGAGACTTCTGGTTCTTCCCTGACATCAAAACAACCATGAGGGGCTGCGGAGATAGCTCCGAGGCACAAGTGCCTGCTGGGCAAGTGCAAAGTCATGAGTTCGAACCCTGGTCCCACAAAAAAAAAAAAAAAAAAAAAAAAAAAAAAAAAAAAAAAAAAAAAAAAAAAAAAAAAAAAAAAAAAAAAACAACAACCAACCATGAAAGGTAAATGTTTGGAATTCACTCAGAACATCAAGGTAGCTTCAACCGTGCAACTGAAGATGCTGATGAAAGGAGACCTCCAGAACTGGCACAGAGAACAGCAAGAGCTACGGGTAAGTGTGCCCAGAGTAAGGGCAAGTACTCTGAGGGAGACTGGTGGCTATGTGTCTCTTACAGTTACACATTAAAAAAAAAATTACTCACCATAGTCAGTGATCTCATCTTGTGTTCAGGTAATACCTGTATGGCTAAAATTAACAAAATGACAAGCCTCCAGCCCCCCACAAAACTGGCAGACCCCTTGTGTGCTTACCTCTCTAGCCTCCATGACAGTGCCCACACCCACTGTCAGGGCCATGGTGGGCACCTTGGCAAGATCACCATCGAAAAACCTAGCATTGGCCAGGATAGTGTCCATGGCCAGAGTTTTCACACGGGTCCTGGACACAAGACTGGAGCCAGGCTCATTGAAGGCAATGTGTCCATCAGGCCCGATGCCTGTAGAAAGAGACAGCCAGGGGAGCCCTGTGAGTCCTGGGGACCCACAACATCAAGAATCAGCAATCTCTCCTTCCCTACCTGGAGCCTGAAACAATATCCTTTAAAGCTATATGTCTGGGCCACCCAAAATAGCTCAGCAGATTAAAGTGCCTACCAGTAGGCACAGGAGCTGGGGGTTCGATCCCTGGGCTGGCAGCAATCGAGACTGGGTGTGGTGGTGCACACCTGTAATCCCAGCTCTTGGGAGGCTATAAACAGGCAGATCACTTGGAGTCCAATCTAGTAGTGAGATCCTGAACACCCTGTAGACCCTTCCCTAAAATAAAAAATAAAATAAAAGCTATATATTTTTTCACATGGTAGGCACATCTTTTTTTTTTAAATTATTTTTTAAACTTTATTTATTTTATTTATTCATTTGTGTTATGGCTGGCCCAGCCTGCCCTGGAAGTGGGGCTGGCACAGCATGTGGTGCTGGGGATTAAACCTTGGTCCCTGTGGTTGCCTAAGCTTGCCTAAGCAGGCACTTTAGACTGCTGAGCTATCTTACCAGTCTGGTAGGCACATCTTAAGTACCAAGGTATATACAGACATTGCAACTTGCTACCAGCTTCCAAAAGTGCAGCAAGAAGCGATCCATGTAGCTTCTGCCTTCTTGGATTACAGAAGAGGGTAACTGGTCTATCTCTCTTGCCTGGACCTGGGGTTCTACTCCTGGAACAGAGTTGCAGCGATTACAACACAGCACCTCAGTAAGGGGCTGCCAAGTTTAGAAACCCAGTACATCAAGCTCCTCCCTCCCCTGCTCCCTTACAGATGTAAGATCTAGGGCAGTAAAAGGCAGTCCAGTTTTACACCCTGGTGGTTGACTTGCAAAGGGGCAATAGCTGGACATGTATATAGCCCAGGATAAGATGGGAACACAGACCTGAGAGGTAGACACGCAGGTCTCTGCCCTCTTCTCACAACTCCTGGGAAGCTGGCCTTGACGAATCACATGATTGCTCTGGGGTTCAACTGGTTATCAATAGCAGGGGCTGTAAGGAACTTCCTGGAACTAGAATCCATAATCTTAAAAAATGTTTCTATAACCTACAGGGCTGACCTATCAGGCTTCAGACCAGGCACTGTGCATAGACCAGGTGTCAGTGCAGAAAGAGGGAATATCCAACATCACAGCAGTTCCTGAGCAGTAGAGCCAGGGCAGGGTTCCAGGGCTCCCACTCTTGACATGGTAGATGACCCCAGTGTCACTGGCATAGATAGGACTGTGTGGAGACAGGCGTGGTAGCCTGGCTTCTCTCAGGCGATTCCAGCCTCCCGGCCCAACCCTGCACAAGTACCCAGCTCACCTCCAACAAACAGCTCAATCCCACCAGCAGCCTTGATCTTTTCCTCAAAGGCGTCACACTCGGCCTGCAGGTCGGCTGCATTCCCGTCCAGGATGTGGGTGTTTTCTGGGTGGATGTCAATGTGTTTGAAGAAGTTGTTCCACATAAAGGAGTGGTAACTCTCCGGGTGGTCTCGAGGAAGGCCTGTGGGCCAAAGGACACTCAGCTGTGCTGGAGCCCTGCTCCCAAGGTGGATGCCAGGACACACCCGTAACAAGGACACTCCGGACTGTCCATGAGTGAGCTTTGGGCACTGCCTGCTTAGGATGTGCTGATCTGGTGTCTGGAAGCACCCCCTTGATCACTGCTATCCCATGACCCAGGTCTGGCAGGGCCGTGGGTGAAGCCCTCATTCCACTTGCCTTTTCCCTAGGCAGTGACCACAGGCTGGGGGCAGGGGCACTCTCAACTTCTGGACGTGTCCTGCCCACCTGGAGTAGGAGGCCCATCTAGGAAGGAAGAAAGCACACTCTTGCTTTACCCTATACCTCCACTCCCATTCACCCCAATTAAACCCTTGTTTTATCTGAACCCTAATTTAAACACCAGATGGTTGGAGAAAGTTGCCTCAGGGCTCCTCAAAGCAGGCTTTTTTTTTTTTTTCCAGCCAGAAAAAAAATGAAAAAAAAGAGAATAAGATCAGGGCTGAAGATGCAGTTAGTAGCACAGTACTTGGAGGCTGTAGTATGTGAGGCCTTGGGTTTGATACCCAGCACCACAAAAACAAGAAACTGTGTATGATCAGTCTTAAAAAGGAAAAAAATGCTAACGTATGCAGTGACACAGATTCACCTTGAAAACGTGCACTGGGGAGCTGCGTGAAGTCCGATTCACACAGACAGGAATACGGCTTCCAAAGCCGGGGAGAAGGAGCAGAGGGAGCTGTGTGACAGGGACAGACTCTCACATTTGCAAGATAACAGTCCTGGAGCCTGGTTGTGCAATAACATGGACTGTACTACACACTGCTAACTAAACATATAGAAGTGCTTATACTGAGTGTGGTAGTGCACCCTTGTAATACTGGGACTTAGGAGGCTGAGGCAGGAAGACTGACAAGTTCAAGGCCAGCCTGCACTACAAAGGGAGACCCTGTCTTAAAAATAAACACACACACACACACAAAAAAAAACTTTAAGGTGACTTTTACTTAATGATAACACCTCATGATGTCAATTTTTTTTTCCTTTTCTATACTTGGGGTTGAACCTAGGGCATCTGCATTGAACTACATCCTCAACCCTTTTAAATTGTTAAAAGCTTTGAGACAGGGTCTAAGTTACTAAACTGTCCAGGTGAGGCTTGAATATGCAGTCCTCCTGCCTCAGCCTCTGGGGAGTGCTGGGATTACAGCTCTGTGCCACCATCCTGCACAGGTTAGCGGTAGTAGCCTCACGTTCTAGCTGAATTAACCAAGGGTAGAAGAGATGGGTATTAGTAAGGAAGCACTCTCCAGGTAGCACCAGCTCCTTAATGTGCCCCATTCTTTTACAGGGTCAGGCCTGTGAGAAGTATGACCCTCCTGGAATCAGACAAGAATCCCAGAAGACAAAGACTCACCTACATACTCATCCATGTTGAAGGTCTTCACGTATTTAAAGGACAGGTCCCCATTCTTATAGTACTCGATCAGCTTCTGATAGGAGCCAAGTGGGGTGCTCCCTGCAAGAGAGGTCTTGGCAATGGATGCTGCCACCCCCAGGAACACCCTTCAGACCCAGCTGCTGCAAAAGTTTAGGGGCTGCGTAGGAATGAGGAAGACTATGTCTCAGCGCACTTCTGTCTGCTCTGAGAGAAGCCTGTCAGCTCTGCCCTCCTACCTAATGCTCCAGCCCTAACTGCCCTCTGTCTATTACCTGCTTGCTCAGTACCTACTACCCACTAGAATACAGGCTCCAGGACACAGTGCTGTGTGTGTG